>PPKM02000066.1:0-72620 GCA_003707685.2 Ogataea pilisensis
GGGGGGGGGGGGGGGGGGGGGGGGGGGCTAGGCTTATGTCAGTGTTTGTTTATGTTTTGCCGTTTGTGGCCTTTCGTGTAGTTGATTCTCACAGATCAGATCACTCGTCTGGTTACATAATAGCGCGTTCATTTGTGTGGGCCCAGCCCAGCCCAGCCCAGGTTTCTCTCTGGGGCAGTTGGACTTCGCCCCCCTCGCGCGTTCTCCCGTCAGCCCAAACACATCCCAGACAAATATGCTCACTTCACATAGACTCACTCCATCATATACTCAGTTGATCGTCTTAGAGGATTTTCTCAAAATATAAGCCAACAAGGCGATCGACCGACTATACTACCTGGTGGTAGGTAGATCTCTAAGTTACTACCGTAATACGTAACTACGACATCATTTCATATATACTTCCAGATTTCCTTTTAGTTCCGCGTACATATGTATTTCTGTGTCCAGGCATTCTCCTATGCCGATGTCTCAGCCTCCTTCGCCTTTCTTCTCTTCTCTCCTTTCCTCTATAACTGGGGGCAGTCCAGAAGAAGTTCTGAAACAATTGAATTGCCCAGGCTTAAGTCGGTTTTTAGGTTTCCTGTTGTTATTCATTTGGTATTGCTTACGTAAGCTTACATTTTCATGTAGTGGGACAAATGAGGAGAAGTAACAAATATTATGTCATCACGCTTTACCCCCAGATGGGATGATGCTGAGGATATTTTTGCTTGTCGTCATAAGTTAGCAGTTTCCTACATTTTCATAATGGGCAGCCATGCGGAGCCATGCGAAAGCCTTGCGAATTAAAATAGTAGCATATTCAACATAGAAAATAGTATTGTACCTATAGATATATAAACATAGAAGCAAAAGTGCACAGTTTCAACTCGAATATTCTCACAACTCTTTCCTCTCATCTCCACTCATCTCATCTCATCTCATCTCATCTCATCTCATCTCATCTCATCTCATCTCATCTCGTCTACCAATTCCCGCTACTTATATCCAATAAGTTTCATATGTTGGAACTGCAGGTTTACCTCTTAAAATTGTACTTGGAGCGTCAGGTCCTGTATCATTGTTATCCTGATGATTAGGCTGAACTAACCCATAATTCTTCTTTGGAATATACTTATTTATATCAGAAGACATCAACGTTAAACTAACCATAATTGGAGTTCCAATTATTATAGCAAACATTATTATAGTCATGAAAAATAAAATTGAGTATTTTAATGCTTCTCTTGATCTTAGCTTTTTTTGTGACATAGTATATAATTGCCCATGCAGATATCTTGAAGGTTTTAACCACATCAACATACACGAATGCCAGTGATCAATATAAGGGATAAATAATATTGGTGTCATCACAATTAATATAATGTGACCAATAATGAAATCAGCTGCAAATAAGCTCATCTCCACTACCTTCACTATAAATTCTCTTAATAGTTGAGTGATAGTTAACCATCCTAATCCACTTGTAATCCATTTACCTGACCACCAAGCTCTATTAGTATTGTCCTCTTTCAATTCTCTTGTCAGTAATAACAATTTGATACTTTGGAAAATGAATCTTTGAATCAATAATGAACATGTAAAACAGCATAAAAATCTACTGAAATTCCAGCCTTCTAATAACCATGTAACTTCCATGATTGAAATATGATTAATCACTGCAAACCCATGTGCTATAGCCGCCAGAAATGTCGGAGCACTTTTACAACATAGTCCTAATAATGGACCTGCAGATAACGATAATGGGAAAATGATCAACAATACTACTATATTCATTAGAATGGGAGCCGCTGTTATAAGTAATATTCGAATAATTGAATTAACTTCTCTTCTTTCGACAGGCTTCACACCTGTTTGTGCATTAATAAATGTATATGCCATGAAAACGCAAAATGCTTGCATGAAAGGAATTAAAACTTCTGCAAAAAATGTGTTGCCAAAAGGAGCTCTATGAATATTAGTAGGAGCATACTTAGCTTGTTCTAAATTAGTCCCAATAACATGTCTCTTAAAACCAGTAAATTTCGACCTTGAAAACCTAGTGAAACCTATCCATGAATTTTTATGCCATTTTGAATTGCCTCTATTCAACCATCTAATAAACTCCCTATAATCCAAGAAAAACTCAATCCATGCAAATTGATGTGGATTGAAAATAAAAGGTGATAAGCATAATGCAACTAACGTAATCCAAAACCATAATATTGAAGCTTGCCACATTGTCACTGTACCAAATAGTAAAATTAAAAATAATCTTACACCTGAGTATATTGATGTGGTAGCATATGTTGAGTATAAACTACTAAATGATATTCTTGAAATGGCAAACCCCCTACCTGTAGAAATATATCTTGCTCCACCAAAAACAATATCACTTTTCAAAGAATTAGAATAAATTTGACAAACGAAAACTTCAAATAATGGTGACAATGACAAGAAATGGAACAATAGTCTCCCAAAAGCTTTCCAAACTCCTCTTTCGGATGTCTCGTGGAAAACAAGTGGGACAAAGGAAATGAAAAAACAAATGAAAATAGATAAAACATATCTTGTCACCCAATCTAAAACAGGCTGTAAATTTTGACAACCTATTGGGATTTGTAAATCGGTAATCAGTACATCCTTATCATAGACACATAATATCGTTTCATGGTTTAAAGCCCCAAGATTCATTATAACCAACATGAACAGTTGGAGTGACAAGATGATAAACAAGTTATTAAGATGGAAACCTGGATGTGCATAATAAAATGATAAAAATCTGTCTAACGGCAATTGGGTACCCAAATAATAGTATTCTCTGGAAAGCATTTGTTCACCCATACCTCCACCAATCTTTGAAGTAAAATTCAAAATAGATCCAAATCCTAAATCTCTACCTTTACCACATTGGTAGTAGTCACAATGTTTAATTCTACCTCCACGCATTAGAGCATTCATACCTGCATATATATCTTCGTTAAGATGTAAACCTTTCTGTGCTTTCGAAATACCTCCTCTAGTGGTCATAAAGATGGAATTCAAAAAATCAGGATGCCCATAGTGTAATTTCCCACCGATTTCAGCTAATGTACGAGAAAACAAAGTACCAAAAGTTTGTTCTTTAGCTGCTGCAACATCACCTAAAACACCAGTATTCTCCGAAAATATATATTCTCTTGCTCCTAGAATTGCCACAGGGTCCTTACCACTATTGGGAACAGAAGGTATGTAGGGATTAGTATTGTCAAAGTCTAATTCTTCAAACTCTGATAAAACAGATCTTATTTTCAAGCATTCTTCTAAATAATTATCTTGGTTAGCATCAATAACTTGAATATATTCACCTCTATGGAAAATTAGAGCATGGTTTTGATTGTCAGATTTACCATCACCAAGAATTGGATTACCGGATAATTGAATCTTGTAAAGTTGTTCCAATTTACTATCCTTTATTTCTTCGTCACCCCCATTTACACCGTGATATAGCACAGAATAAAATATTTCTTCGCCATTTTGTTCATCAACTTGTTTTTCTAAGCTAGCTATGAAGAGATCAGGGTAGGCAGTAAGTAAAACGTGTAAATCTTTCCTTTCTACTTCATTGAAATTTTGGTGTCGCTGCATTGAAACCAATAATCTAAATTTTCTTTTTGCGATACTATTTAGATAAGCATCTGCGTTAATTGAGCCGCCATACATTTCAATCATTTCAGGATTCTCAACTTTATGAAGTAGCTTAATCGCCTTATGATAATTCATAAATCCTGAGATAGTACGATACAAAGTTTGAGTTCTCAAGGATGCCCAAATTCTAGTTCTAAGAGTATATTCAGGAGCCGATGATTTATAACCAATACAATATAAAGGTAAATCGTTAATTTTATTATCCAAAAAGTTTTTCTCCGATTTGACAGTTTCATACAATTGATTCTGCTGTTCGTCATCTTCTTCATTCAGTTCTTTGTTATTATTATGTGAAATGATTTTTGTATCCCTCACAAAATAATCCCATTCATGTGGAAACATATGTTTTAAGTACTCAAGTAATGAAATCTTAGAGCTTGGATCCTCCTTAATGATCTCTTTCAATCCTAAAAGAATTTTTTCAGAATAATGTGGGATTAGAACTGTAAAAGTCGGCATTGCTTCAACTGGGATAGGTTCTGGCACTGGAGTTGATAACGATTGAGCAAAAAAAGATATTCTTCGTTCAGCCTCAGAGTTTGGAATGAAAAAATCAGATAAAGTGGAAGTACTATCATCTTGAAACAAGAAAAACGATGGCGTTCGTAAACCGATTTTCCCATCTGAATCATTAGGTATTTGATCATAAATTAGCCTGTGAACGTGATCCACAGATAAAAGATGTTCCCTGTACATAGATATGACAATGGCATTCCAAATTTGGGAAACTAACAAACTTGGTTTGTATTTCACTTCCATATCTGCGGTGGATAATAATTTGGAATGGATTCTTTGCGGGAGTCGAGTGAAAACATTTCTCCAAGGTGAAAGAATAGAAATACCACTGAAAAATGCCAACAATATAGAAACAACACAATTCCAAATAATATACCAAAGATATGTGTCAAGGAAGAACAACACTAAATCGGTTAACAGCATCAGAACTAGTACAAACTTTCCTTGATGGCGACATAGCAAAGATCCAAAAAATGACTCTCCATAACAACGACTCAAATCTGCAATTGCTAAATTCCGAATAGGATCTCTTAGTGAAAGAGTCAGGAAAAGATATGATTCAGTAAACTTGGAACAAAATACCAGAAGCCAAAGAACAATCGACAAAGTAGCACTTGAGACACCAAGTTTGGGGAATGACGCAGTGAAGACTTTAGTGGCATCATAACCTTTCGTTTTAGCACTTGATGAAAATTCGAATAACGTACTAGAAGGTTGAAATGCAAACCATAGAGTAGTCAGCAAAGAAACTGTAAATTGGACAATTGATAGGATATAAGCCAACCTTGAGATAGAGTTTAAAGGAACAATTCCTAGAATAAAAACTGAAGGACCGAGATTGAAAGCAGTAACAATTAGTAAGAAAATCAATCTTCTGAAAACATGTTTAGCACCTGGCCATTGACGAGGAACAAAAGCCCACTCAGCAGCTGTTGCAAAAATTTGAATGAGACATGAGATTGTACTGCCTAAAGCTACCACTGAAAACCTTGCCTGATCCGTTGGTTGATTATTCAATAGTTGAGTGTAGTTAGAAGTATACAAACTTGGGGAGTTGAAACTTGAATAATACCAAAACATTGACATATGAATAATCCAAATTCTGCTAAAATTGGTAGCAAGATGCCACCATGACCTCCTCTCCTTATATGTCTTGTAAAAAACTTTTTTCCATTTAACATTACCCAGCTCAGCAAATCTTTCATGTTTAGGCAATTCAACAAGCTTTTTTCCATCTTGTAAAACAATTCTTGTGAGGTTAGAGTAATACCAAAACAGCTGATTTATGTCATCATATCCGATAACTAAATGATGATCTTTTTCACGTCGAACCCAGTTCCCTTCGACTTTTTTGAACTGTTGATCTTTCAAGTAATTATACAGAGGAGTTATTACACGAGACAAATAATCACCTTCTTGGACTAATTGGGTTGATTCATTTTGCTTGACAAATTCAAAATGATCGAATGCACATTTATAAATAAAGCAAAGGCACTCTGGTGTGAATCGCATATTATTAGCCTCTGACCAAATCAATAAATATAGGGCAACCTGATAAACCATATCTTGTGGTTTGTATTCATACATTCTTTTCTTCCAATTAAACTCGATGATTTCAATCTTCTTACGACCATAAAAATCAACTTCAACATTTGAAGGATTGGAATCGTTATCAAATGATCTTTTATTCTTATTCCTTTTAGTTTTTTTTTTTAGATTATCAGTGTTAAGTAGAAGGTCCACGTCTTCCTCCAGCTGGGCGCTAAGGTACCATTTCCTGTAATTTGCATGTTCACCACCGATATAGTCGGCGTGAACTAAAAGTAATGCCTGAGGTGCCGGCATGCGACTTGATCTAGAATCCAAGAGAACCATGAAATGATCATACATGTTCATAACAGAATCTCGTTGAAATCCAAATATGTCTTTGAGTTCTAAAAAAATGTCTAAGATTTGTTGTTTGCTGATAGGTGCATCTTCATCAATTGTCCAAGAATAGTACGGGTCGTCACTCACCTCAGGCGGTTGTCGTTGCTGTTGCTCTTGATGCTGTTGATCGTCGCCCACTATATATGGACTTTGAAAATATCCACTTTGGGGTGGCCAATTAGGATCAACATAAGTAGGTTGTTGTTGTTGTTGCTGTTGATACTGATACTGGTATTGATACGGATACTGATAACTCTGGCCCTGATCCTGGCCCTGGTTCTGATCCTGGTCCTGGTTTTGGTATTGATACTGATTTTGATACATCTGACCTAGAAGATCAGGTGGATACCTGTCAACATCTTCACTCAGCGAATTTTGTGTGTTATGAGTTTTCACATCAAAGTAGTAGTCATCGTCTGGATGTAATGATCCTGTCATCTAAATACAAAAAAAAAAAGAATGATCTCAAAACAAAAATCACCTGATTAGTATTGCGGGTCCATTTATGGAATCCATTATTAAAAAAAAAGGATTAAGAAGAAATACATGCAGAGGAACAACACATCTGCAATGTGGAAAATTAAACTGGGTATATAATACTTCAAAGCGACGTTACCAACGTAAAATACAGCCAAGTTGCCAAAGTATTGAAGTGAAAAGATAGTTTGATCTAAAAAAATGAAAAGATCAAAAAGGTCAAACAAATCAAATAAAGGAAACAAAACAAGACAAATACCAAAATTGAACCCTTTTCTTTGTTTTTAAAAGAAGAAAAACAAATCAAAAAAGAAGCTGCGCCTTACAATGTATTAGCCATGTTATGTTATTTGAATGCGCCACGTTCAATTTCTTCTTTGGGACATGTGTGTAAAAAAAAAAATTCAGACTCAAAGTGGTACTTTGTAGAAAGATGATTGATTGGCTTTGAATGAAGGTTAGATCAGGTTTCGAAGACATAGTTCTTGGAATAGGTACAAGCACCAAAATACATCGGTCGACCACATAAATGGTTGTATTTGTATCAAGGATTAAAAAAGTTTTACAGAAATCGATAAAACTAGTCCCAAAACAACCAAAAATGTCCACCAATGACACTCGCTCTACTGTCAACCTCAACATGAATAATAATATCAACACTACTACAACCACAGGCCTAGCCAATTTTAAACCAGATGAGTTAGCCCTACCTTCATATCCAGGAATGACTAAATTGGATAAATCAAAATTTACTAGATCTTATAAAGTGTGGTCAGTCCTGTTTCCTGACTCTTCACAAATTGGTTCGTTCTTGAAAAACTTTCGTGACGACATAATGACAATTCCAAGGATACCATTAATAGTAACATTAGACTCAGAAACTTTGGAAGCTATAAGTAAAGACAAAAAACGTAAAAGAGGAGAACAAGGCATTGTTAAAGCTATTATATTGAACCATAAGTTGATAGATCTTTCTAAAAAAGAAGAAATCTTAAGTGAAGGAGCTATAAATAGTATTGAATCAAGTAATGGTAAATTTCATCTACATACTTTAACATTGGGTTATGATTACTGGAAAACAGAGCAAATCTTGAAATCAATTTTACCTTCTGAATTGCATGATTCAATTCCTACATCATTTACACAAACTGGACATATAGCGCATTTGAACTTGAGAGAGGAGTTTAAACCATACGATGAATTGATTGGACAAGTTATATTAGACAGAAATACCTCAATTAAAACTGTTGTTGATAAATTAGGTACAATTGATTCAACATTTAGGACTTTCGACATGAAAGTCATTGCCGGAGTGGAAGATTTCTTAGTGGAACAAAAGGAAAGTGATTGTATTTTTAAATTTGATTTCAGTAAAGTTTATTGGAATTCAAGACTATCTACTGAGCATGGTAGATTGGTTGATATTTTCAACAAAGGTGATGCTATCTGTGATGTTATGGCTGGAGTTGGTCCGTTTGCTGTTCCTGCGGCTAAGAAGAATTGCTTTGTCTTTGCAAATGATTTGAATCCTGATAGTGTTAAATATTTATCAATCAATATCAAGAAAAACAAAGTGGAAGATTTTGCACAATCTTTCAATGAAGATGGGAGATTATTTATCAAAAAGTCTCCTAATTTATTGCAAGAATATTCGAAAGATAAAAAACGAGTCACAATTATTGAATCTACCTCACAAAAAAATGAAACTAAGAATGGTGGGATTAAGAAACAAAAAAAGAGAAAAGTTGAAGTTAAAATACCAACTTTTTTTTCCCACTATATTATGAATTTACCTGATTCTGCATTAACTTTTGTTGATTCATATATGGGGCTTTTCTCGAATGCATTTCCTGAATTGACTAAACAAGAAATAAAAAATTTACCAGGCTTCAAATTACCCATGATTCATGTTCATCATTTTGAGAAATTTTCCAATACTGAAGATCCAGATCCAACTGAAGATGAATTGACACATAGAATTCATTTGAAAGTTACCAACTTGTTGAATTTTGAAATTCCTAGAAGTAAAATAAATTTCCATCTTGTTAGAATGGTGGCTCCAACAAAACCAATGTTTTGTATTTCTTTTGAATTACCTGAAGAAGTTGCGTTTGCATAGATATACTGGTGTATCATTAAAATAAAATAAAAGTACTGTAAAGTGATCAATGTTTACTATAAAATAATAGACTTTAGTTAAATTCTACACAGATTATCAGAAGTAAAGAGCTCCCGAAAACTCAACAAAAAAAGGAGGCAATCTATGTAATAGATCATTAATCTGAACTATAATAGCATATAGACACACAATAATAAAACAGAAAAAAGAAGATATTAGAAGAATAGGTAGGTTGTGCAAAAGGGGAGATGAATGATCCATCAGAGAAGACCGTGTATTAATTCACTTTTCACTTATTATCCACTCTGTTGGACTGCAAGAGCCTCACATCAATATGTGCTTCAACTTAGTGCTTGCTACCTTCGTACTGTGTTGCATTGTATGAGTACATATTCATGTAGATATTCTCTTAAACTGCCCACTGTTATTTATGTTACTTCTCCCTTGTTGAGTGACATATGTATTTTTTTCAAAACTGTACACATTTTAAGCTACTTGACAATTGACTCGGGGACTAGGTGTATATATATAAATCTCATTAACTATATATAAATAAGCGTGTGGACTCATCATAAATAAAAATAAAAAACTCTTGAATAAAAATAAAATAAAATCTCTCTTGATTTTCATAATCTCGTAAAAACTAAACAAACAAAACAATAAAAAAATAAAAAGACAAAGGCTATAACTTTGATTAATAGCGGCTGAACGAATGTAAATCTGGAAGGTAAAAAGCAAAAGAACTAAAACGATAACATTAAGCTCAACTGAAAAGGCACATGTGTATATGTATATAAAAAATTCATTTCTCTTGGTTCTCATATGGTACAAATTACATAAAAATCAAAGATCTTTAATGAAGTAAAAAAGAAAAAAAAAAAAAAAGGAAATACCTCCATTTAGGTATTTTGATGTCAGATTAATTGATTGAATGATTCAATGTAAACAAAATAGGCTCATTAAATTTCGCATACAAATCATCAGAATCATAAAGGATATCACAATCAATATAATGTAATACAGACAAAAAAAAAACTTGTCTTAAGGATGACGACGATTCTATTTGATAAACTTTTGTTTTTCAAAACACATCATTCTTGGGAACTACTAATTGTTATTGCATTGTTGTTGAATCATTGAGTATAGATTATGTTTTCCTTCTCATTCATCAATTTCAAAGATTTAGTTCTCCATCTGTTAGAACTCCAAAAAGCTCCATAAGACCAAGTCAAATCCTCTGCACCTTCCATGTAGCCACTATATTTATTGAACTGTTCGCTCATATGACCATCATTATCAACATGTTCTCTTATCACGTCCATGAATGCATCTGCGTACTTGAATAAAGAAGTAGTTGCTTCATTGAAGGCCTTAGAACCATATGGAAGGATGATTTTATCTGTTGACGAAGGCAAATTGGAGATTTTCAAAGTTGTAATCGATTGAAACAATAGTGCTTGTTCTTTTGGAATAACTAAGTCATTTTCAAAATTGTATAAATTGAAAATAATCTTGTAAATCAATTCAGATGCAGTGGCAGTTGCAATAAACCAAGGATTGCCCTCAGTTGTACCATATCCATCATAAATATCTTCAGGATATCTACCTAAGGCAAATCCTGTACCAGTGAAACCCAGTCTATTATGATTGATCGGGTATCTATACTTCATATCATTAGTCATTGCAATCAGAGTATTAAAAACAGAAGCGTCATCAATTGAGAATGGGATATCAACCCCGTCATCACCATTTTCTATATCATGAGAACGTAACGAACCTAGTATCGATGCAATATCTAAACCTGATCTTTTACTTTGAGCTAACAATGAAGGAGTTTCAATAAGATATGGGATATTATTAATCTTGTAACCTGAATCAACGGAAATGAAAAATCTCAAAGCATTAAAAGTGTTTGATAATGTATTAACAAATTTTTGATCATCATAAATTGAAGCCAATTTTAAACCCAACTTAACAGCTTTCAACTGAGTCAAACTAGTAAATAAATGTAAAGAATCAATCTCTTCCCATAAATCAAATCCACTTTTATTCCAGTTTTGAATAATGTAAATCAAATCAGGTTTGATAATTTCATTATAAATAAATTGGAAATCATGTAATTCATCTTTGTTAATTAATGGTTTTTGATATTTGTCTAACAAATTCAAATAGTTTATAATGGTAATCACTCTTAAACCAGGACCATCTCTTTGAGGTCTACCCCAATGTTCTTTAAAAGGGGTAGAATCAGGCATGAACTTAGGTTCACCTAAGCCATCTAAATTCTCAAACTTTCCAGAGGGATTAGCCACTCTCTGTAAGTAATGAGAATTTACAATATAGGATTCAATGATTGATTGTAAATCAAACTCGGAATCATCAAATTGGTAATCATCTAAATAATCAATTAACGAATTAATGGTGATAGCACCGTCTCTAATCCATTGAAAAAAATAATTAGGTCTTTTCTTAGAAGGGGAAGCAATAACAGCACCTACTGTGACATTATCTGATTCTTCAAATTCACCAAATCCACCAATATTGTTCAGGATTCCCTGAAAGGCAATATTTGTTTGTACTTGTATCCAACTTTCGAAATCACCTCTTGGAATGGAATTTGTAGACACAATTCCATCAGTGATTATGTGGGAAGAAGAAGAAGAAGATGAGGAAGAACGAGAAGAAAAAAATGAAGAAAATGTGAAGCGAGGGGAAAACCAGGACAACCATGGCTCTTGTTGTTGTTGTTGTTGTAGTAGTTGTTGTTGTTGGTGCTGATATTCTAGCAGAGGTTTCAGCTGAACAGGGGAGTGTATGCTTATAGCTGATGGCCAGCTATTGATTTCTGGAGAATGCGGTGGATAATCATCAACTAGAGATAAGGTTGATCTATCAAAATTCAAAGGTAAAGCTCTCGAATCAGACAAATCTGACAAGCAAGCAAATGCTAACAAGATTACATTTGTATTCAACATTTTTTTTGTGTAGATGTATGTGCAAATAAGTATGTAAGTAAGTTAGAATATATTGTATATATTTTAAGTATTGTATCTAGTTTATATGTTTGTATAAGAATTTTGTGTATTTTGTATTTTATAAAGTTACGAGGTAAGATGATATAGTCAAACAAACGATATGTACTTTGTGGATCTATAAACGACGTAATGTTTTCTTTTGTGTCTATTGTATAACGGTTTGGTCTGTTATATCTACTTGGATGGGGGGTGTATATGTTATGTTATAGTTGTGTTGTTTGACCTTTAAGTCTATATTATAGGATGGGGTGGGAATAACAGATAAAACAGACTATGACGGAAAACCTATCAAGTTAGAGGTTTCAGAATTAAACAAAGAAAAACAAAAGAGCTACAAGAGGGAAAGGAAAGGAAAGCCTTTAGATTTATACTTGAAAATGGCCAATTTTTTGAATTTTGGGGAGATTCAAAAAACAAAATCTTTTGAACAAACTGACGTGAAACGCCCAGTCGCTTTGACGTTTGTTTGCCGTTTTCCTGGGGAAGACCAAAAAAACGATGGTCATGTGCTTATGTTAGTCGCTGACTCGCTGCCTGGCTGACCCAACCGTCACGGTGCTGTACCGTCACGGGACCATACCATACCATACCATACCATACCGTATCTTCCCTACTCTACTCCACGGCTCGCCTATGCCCCGTGCGGTTCACCCGTTAGCATTCGTTACTGTTAGCCTGTTTCTTCGCCGCGCATTGTTACCCTTACCGCGTGTTGCTCAGATCTGCGCCTCTCGCCACTTGCCCACTAAAAATAAAATCTGTATCAGGTGCAAAATCTGCGAGGTTTTCACACTTGTGACGTAACATAACATAAGGTTCAGCTCAGCAAGCAATCAATGACATGACATGACATGACGAACTCCGGGCAATTTCATTTCGTTTGCTGGTCACGAATTTGCACAATTTGACTAGATGGTCACCTTTCCTCTGTCTTTCACATGTCATTAAAAGTGGTGAATATATACATGAATCGTATATTTATGTCAGTAAATTCTTTTTTTTTTTATTCCTGTCGGGTGGGTATGCATGTTGGTCCCCGGATCAGGTCACACTTCTATAATATTACCGCACAAGTGAGGAAAAGCAAAGAATGAATGCCCGGAGTAGAAAAACAGAAAGATTTCATTTTGTGTGTTTTTGTTCGTTGTCTTTTGCTTGCTTATTTCATTATGCTCTATATTCTTCTTCTCTCATGTGAGAGATCAGTTCATCGGCTAGGTACTTCGTATATACTCCAGCAACATATCACTGTATTCCTGTAGTCTTCAAACTCGAACAAAATTAAACCCCAATGCATACCAAACTTTCTGTGGTTTTCGAAATGTCTGAGACGTATGCAGATCTTGCAAACTTAATCTATGTTACTGAACTAAAACTGGAGAGCAAGTTTTGTTTGTTAGTTTGTTAGTTTGCTTGTTTGCTTGTTTGCTTGTTTGCTTGTTTGCTTGTTTGCTTGTTTGCTTGTTGGTGGTTAGATCTGAAAATTAGTTCACAAGTCACGGGGAAAAAAAATTTCAAGAGAGAGAAAATTCTGCTTTTTTTTTTAGTGGGGAGAGGTTGCGGTTTTCGCCGTGTTTTTAGAATTAGTTCGCTCGCTCATCTCGTCGATCATTCATTCATTATGCAGGTGAGTGTTTTACATAAAATGCTTCTTAGAAAGGAAAGGACATTCCAGTCTGTTTTACTTGATACATATAACGTACTACCTGATCTAGCCACTTGGTTTGGTCTGGTGTACATAACATTTTTGTCACCCACATTGAGTAAAACTCCAGAGACTTTCCCTCTCTTTTCATAAACACCCCAAACAGGAAAGAACAAGCTGTTCTGGTTTCATCTGTCGCATGCCGCAGTTCAGCAATAGATGAGAGTAAACTAACTGTGTTTGAACAGTGTTGAGACAAGAGTAGTTGAATATAGTGGCCTATATGTTGATGTTCCTCTATGCATTTGAGAGTTGCTAACTAGTTACATGTTTGCATCTACGTAATGAACAGCTATACGAATAAAAACCAGTGTATGCGGTCATTGACACAGTAATATAAATATATATAAAAGCCACAATGATGATATCAAATCCTATACGGTATCCCTACGCTGACACAACTCCACATATATAGAAGTATTTGAAATTTTCGTAGTTTATTATCAGTAAACCTCCACAAAGACACACTGAAGAAAATCGTACTCAATAAATAACAGTTTCATGTGAGGCTATTGATTTGAGCCGCTGTAGCACTTTGGGGAGGGCAGGAAAAGGCCGGCCAAACAGGGGCAAAAGCGCGTGGAATGGGGATTTGTTTATGTTTTTATTATTTTTCTGTATGTGTTTTCAGTTGTGCTTCGGCACTGTTAGTGTGATTTGATCACTACCAGTTCATTGCACATTCAGTGAGCCAGGAGACGGAATGCTAGCAAATCTTATTATTATATACGCCGTGATGGATGCAGTTTTTGAGTTTTGTAGCATATGTGTTATGCTTTCAGTTTTACTTCTTCTCATTCAGTGACCTGTTTCAAATAAAGTAAGCGCGCGGTAAATTTCGTTCGTCGCAGAATCGCAACCCCCACATAGGAGAGAGAAGATAATAGATAGCAGCTATACATTAAAAACTACAGACTTTGTATTTGCATGCTCTCTGGACACGCTTTGCAAATCACATATAAAAATTTACTTGGTATTTACATTTCTCTAAAAAAAATGTATGAGACTAAAACCTCAGGTAATCGAGTTTTAAACAATACTTGCACATTTTTGGTTCCTGCAAGGTTTAAATTACAGATAAACTGCAAAACAATCTCACTTAATAAAACATTCTAGAATTATGTTGCTTGCACACAGTTAAAAAACCAGAAACTCATCTGTTTATATCAATTTTCGGTTTCTCAAACTCAAACCTGCAGAAATATACCAATGACAGGAAAAGGTCAAACGATATTATGGTACATAAACATCATTCCCCTTTCATTTATTCTTTCAAAAAGGCTGGCTGTTTTTGTCGGACCCTTAGATCACATTAAACATATCTATCATATTGGTAGGCAAGTAGACAAGTAGGCAAGTGCCCATTCCCATACAGTTACATTACACGCCTTCTCTTAACACTAAACAGAGCCTTCTTTCCCCCTACAGTCGATCGACGCCAACTAGTGTTTTTTGGTTCTCGGCGTCTGAGAATCTGAAATTTTTCACTTTTTTTGTGCTTTTCCACTTACTGAAATCGTGAATTTTTTTTTTTTATTTTTTTTTTTTCGGGATGACTAAATTTGAAGATCTTAGATTTTATTGGAAGTTAAAAAAATTTGAATTTTTGTGAAAGGTGGAGAGAACCCTGTTTGTATTAGACATTGTGCTTTATTGTTCGTGACGTTCTGAGTCTGTTTTGTATGCTCCAACATCTTCAGCACTGAAAACTATAACCTTCATTTCATTGCATATAGATATTTATATTACACATACGTGTATACACATACAATGTTAGTTGCAAAAAGAAACCTGAGATTGGCCAATTCGGTCCGTACACTGGCTACTACTGTCAACTCAATCAAATATCCTGAAGGCTTTGAATCTAGGACCCCACCATATGCCAAATTAGTTAATAACTTGATTCAAGTGAAAAAAATCTTGAATCAACAGCCTTTAACCTTGGCTGAAAAAATTCTGTACTCCCATTTAGTTAATCCTGAAGAATTATCGGGAATTACATCCTCTAGAGACATTAGAGGTTTGAAATATTTGAAATTAAATCCAGATAGAGTCGCTATGCAGGATGCCTCCGCTCAAATGGCTTTACTACAATTCATGACATGTGGACTAGCTTCCACTGCAGTGCCTGCCTCTATTCACTGTGACCATTTAATTGTGGGTAAAGATGGTGCTGATAAAGATCTTGTCTCTTCTATCGCAACCAACAAAGAAGTTTTTGATTTCTTACAAAGTTGTGGTGAAAAATACGGTATTCAATTCTGGGGTCCAGGTTCCGGTATTATTCATCAGATTGTTTTAGAAAACTTCTCTGTTCCAGGTTTGATGATGCTAGGTACCGATTCACATACTCCTAACGCTGGTGGTCTAGGTGCCATCGCTATTGGTGTTGGAGGTGCTGATGCAGTTGACGCTCTTACTGGAACCCCATGGGAATTGAAAGCTCCTAAAGTGCTGGGTGTCAAGTTAACAGGTGAATTAAACGGCTGGACTTCTCCAAAAGATGTCATCACTCATTTAGCTGGTGTCCTAACTGTGAGAGGTGGAACTGGGTTTATCGTTGAATATTTTGGCGAAGGTGTCAAATCTTTAAGTTGTACCGGTATGGCTACTATTTGTAATATGGGTGCTGAAATTGGTGCCACTACATCAGTTTTCCCTATGCAAGAAGCTCATTATAGATACTTATACGCTACCAACAGAGGTCCTATTGCCGAATTAGCAAAACAAGTGAATCAAAATTATGGTTTCATGACTGCAGATGAAGGCTCTGAATATGACCAAATCATTGAAGTCGACTTGAATAGTTTAGAACCAAGTGTTAATGGTCCATTCACCCCAGATTTATCAACCCCAATCTCTAAATTAAAAGATACCACTAAAGAAAACGAATGGCCTGAGGTTATTACTGCTGGTTTAATTGGTTCTTGTACAAATTCATCATACCAAGATATGTCAAGAGCAGTCTCTATCATACAACAGGCTGCCTCGGTCGGTTTGAAACCAAAGATCCCATTTTTTGTCACACCTGGTTCTGAACAAATTAGAGCCACTATTGAAAGAGATGGCTTAATCGAAACTTTTGAAGATAATGGTGCTATCGTGTTAGCTAACGCTTGTGGTCCATGTATCGGTCAATGGGACAGAGGTGAAAATGCTCCAACAGATACTAATGTTATTTTCACCTCATTCAACAGAAATTTCAGAGCTAGAAATGATGGTAACAGAAACACAATGAACTTTTTGACTTCTCCAGATATTGTCACTGCAATGATTTATTCCGGTGATATGTCTTTCAATCCATTAAAAGACTCGATTACATTAGAAAACGGTGAAGAATTCAAATTCCAGCCTCCTCAAGGGGAAGAGTTACCAGGAGACGGTTTTATCAAAGGTAGATCTGACTTTTACCCTGTTTTAGAACCAAAGCCAGTTTCTGAAGTTTCAGTTAATGTTTCTCCAGAATCTGACAGATTACAATTGCTGGAACCTTTTGAATCTTGGAATGGTAAAGAATTATCTACTTCTGTTTTATTGAAAGTTGAAGGTAAATGTACCACCGATCACATCTCAGCCGCTGGCGTGTGGTTGAAATATAAAGGACATTTAGAAAATATTTCATACAACACTCTAATTGGTGCTCAAAATAAAGAAACTGGGGAAGTTAACATTGCTTATGATTCAGATGGTAAGCCTTATGGTATCCCAGAATTAATGATGAAATGGAAAGACGAAAACAAACCATGGTGTGTCGTTGCTGAACATAATTACGGTGAAGGATCTGCTAGAGAACACGCTGCTCTATCTCCAAGATTCTTAGGTGGTGAAATTATCTTAGTCAAGTCGTTTGCTAGAATTCATGAAACCAATTTAAAGAAACAAGGTATGTTGCCATTAACTTTTGCCAATGAAGCTGACTACGATAGATTAAGCTCAGGTGATGTGTTAACCACCGTTGGTTTGCCTGATTTAGTCGCTAAAGGTGGTGATAATGGAGGTATTTTGAAAGTTAGAGTTACCAAGAAGAATGGTGAATCATTTGAAATTGATTGTAAACACACCATGTCTGAAGATCAAATTGAATTTTTCAAAGCTGGTTCAGCAATTAACTACATTGGAAACTTAAGAAGAGAAAAGCAAGCTCAAGCCTAAACTCAAGCCCAAGATGCTGGTAACTGAAATCATTGATTGATTCTTGTGTATCCCTTAATATGCTATACTTCATACTACATTCGATTTAATATTTATGTATTTAATTATATTTATTTAAATAAGAACATCTGTCTTCGTGGCCTTTCTGTTTTTTAGATCGTCTTTTTCCATCTTTTTCATTAGATCTTATGGTCCTGGATTTGTGTTGATTTTGTGTTTTTTACTTTGTTTAGACATCTGTTATAATGCAATGATATACTCATATAATGTATACGGAAGGAAATGACATATTAATCAAGAAATTAGTTATTCTGCGTTTCAATAATCAAATATTCTTCCAAGTCATCTTAACCACTACAACACTCAGAATGAGAATAGCAATAGCACACAGAGTAGACAGAATAGACAGGATTCAATGACCTCCAATCGGTTTTATTTTTAGTAGAAGCAAACAAACCACAAATTCTTTAAAAAATGAAAGACAGAAACACAGCCTTTATCAGATCGAGAGCCTTTATAATGTTTTACCCATTGTCACAAATTTCAGGTAGATCTTCTGTATGCTAGGTAAAACATATATCTTTATACACCGATGCATTGGCCTATTTTCCCGTTCAGATGCATCATGAAAGCCTGATGTTGTGTACATATATTGTCATCAGTCTCCCCTTGATATTTTTTGAAATCTATTTTGATGACACCATATTTTAGACATTTTGTGAAAAATATTCAAGTACCTGCTGCTGCTGCTGCTGGGACAGGAATACGAAGAAGATTGGTCACTTCTGTTGCCATTACTACTATCAAATTCACACCTTCTAGGTCGTTCCACTCCACTTCTAAATTATTGGTAAATCCGTTACTGCCTATTGACCCTACAGATTTGATTAAAGATGAACCAGAAGACGACAACGATAAAGAACAGTGGAAAAAGAAAGAACAGAAAAAGAAAGAAAAAGAAGAAAGGGACAGATTTAATTATAATACTACTACAATAGAACGTGAACATGAAAACCGAAAGGAAAAGAGAAAAGAGAATTGGGACAAGATAAAATCTGTTTCAATAAGGTCTTTTGAAACTGCTTTTATAACGTTCACCTCATTGATTGTCTTAGGTATGAGTGGTATTTTATATCACAAAATGTACAGGAAAAACGTGTTGGACAAGATCTCAGACTCATTTGATGATGAAGATTTAACATTACAATTACAAAAACACAAAATATCAACCTCAGAAAAAAAATATTGGGTAGAAAGAGAACAACAAAGTGTATTAGATGACATAGTGCAAGGTAGAATCCAAGGAAGATATATTTTAATCATTGGAGAAAAGGGAACAGGCAAAACGAGTGCCATGATGGAATCAATTAGAAGAGTAAATGGTAAAGACTGTGCCATTGTTGATTGTTCTTCAGATTTAGAATTGTTTCGTTTAAGGGTTGGTGCTGCCTTAAATTTTGAATTTCATGAAGATTATATAGGCTCTTTGTTTTCTATTAGAGGCCCGAGAGATACAACCGCTTTACTTGATATTGAAAGAGCGTTTGCAAAATTAGAAGAAGTCGCTTTACGAAGGGCTAAAGTTACTAAGAAGCCACTAATTCTAGTTTTCAATAATGCTCACTTGATTCAAGATGATGATGAAGGTAAAAAATTAGTGGAACTATTACAACAAAAAGCAGAATCATTTTCAGGTTCTGGGTTAGTAACCATGATATTCAACAGTGATGACTATTGGTTATATGAAAAATTCAAGAAACTTGGAACAAGATTAGAAGTGTTAAATTTTAAAGATCTAACAAGAGAGGACGCCATCAAAGCATTACGTATAGCAAGATGGAAATATTTCAATACAGAAGTGACTGCAGATGAATGTGCTCCAGTGTATGATTTGATCGGTGGTAGGCCACAGCATATCAGTTATGTTGCTTCTCATTCAAACATGATTAAAGCATGTCATGACCTTATTGACAAAGAAAAAATATGGTTCTTGAATCAATGTGGGTTATTAGGTGAGGACATGGACGATGATGTAATGGAGCATGGAAAATTTGCTACATCGGCAATGTTATTAATGAGGGAGTTAGTTGAAATGGATAGAAGCAGATTACAACATTTGTTAGATGACCACAAAGGAGATGGCACAATGGAGGCCATTTTGAAAGAACATGATTTGCCGGAATTACCTTTGTGGAGAGCCAGGCAAATTATGACCAGACCTGATTATATTCAGCAGTATGATAACTTGAACATTTTTACAATTAATTCATATTCTAAGGTTCGTGCTGACTCAGTTCCAATGATGAGAGCTTTTCATGAGATTGCGTCCCAGCCTGATTTCGACCAGTTATTAACTGAAACAATTCATAGAGTCAGTGATATTGAGTCATTAAATCGTACGAGAGAGTTGGTTTTGAAAGATTTGGTACTCGGTGGTAAATATAAAATTGAAAAGACGGTTCAAGGATCTACTACAAACACGACTTTTGTTTTAGAAGGTGGTTCTAGAGAAGCTTTTGTAAATGATAGATCAGAAGCTGATGAAGGTGAGGATGATAATAATCTTCTTAAGTTGGATGACTATCATGAAAATTCTCATAAAAAGTGGTGGCAGAAAAGAATGAAGACATATGGCGCAGCATATATCCCTGCAGTGGCTTCCCATTCCGAAGAAATTGACGATAAATTCGATTTGAGCAGAGTCTCTGATTTAAACAATACTACTAATAGTTCAAAAGAGACTTAAACGTGGTTATTGTGGTCCATATATATAGTGTGTATGTAGATTATCCTGTTTGATGATTTTAGTTACTGGTCAGACATAGTTAGAGGGATATAACTGTAATAAATGGATTTTCAGTCTCATGATGTAAGGTATATAATAGACTCTTGTTCATCTAGAGTCCCGCATACAAAAAAGTTTTGGTCTGTTTTTTCTTTCGCTGTTACACAAGTACTACTATATTGAGTAGATCATTTTTGTGTCTCTTCTTAATAGTTACCATGGCATGCCATTGCTTTTTACGAGTTATTTATTACAATAGTCGAATTAACTATAAAATTATAAAAAAGAATATGCACTAATTAGAAATAGATGGAATAAGATACAAATAAATGTCCAGGAGAACAAAACAAACAAAAGTCAACCAATCTAGTCAACTAATCTAGTGTTGATGACTTTTACAATGTTTCTTATTTTCTACCGTCTTCTTACCTTGAGGGTGATTATTGAGCATGTGACGATGATATGCCAGTAACTTGTTCTTACCATTACCATTCAGTTCCTGTACTTTGATAGTTTCTTCACAAATTGAACATTTAACAGAGTCAACTAAAGTTTTGGTTGTTCCTTTTGTCTTCAAGTTCTTGATTTCAAGAGCTTTACCAAAGTGAGGCAGAGGCATTTCGACACCATTAGAGTAAACGCCATGAGTCTTGGTGACATGATGTAAGTATTCTGAACTCTTTCTCAAGAAGAAAATATCGTCGCGGTTAGGTTTGTCAGAAACACAGTAAGGACATAGCCCTTGGCATTCTTTTGCAACTGTGACAGTGCCATCATCGTTTGTTATCTTCTCATATCTGACAACTAAAGGTTCATAGAAGTTAGCGTGATTATTACCACTTAACCTCTGGGGAATGACTGGATCCACCTTAAGATTGGGTTCATAAATATAATTATCGCCGAAGTCCATGTTTTCAAAATCAGTAAACCAACTGTAATTATTTGGGCATAAATGCCTTAAGTAGTTATCACACAATATATTAGCGTAGTTGGCGGTGTTATCTCCATAGGATGAAACCAGATCGGAGTAAGTGGCACTATTGACGGGCTTATCTGTGGTTCTTACTTTTCTTGGTCTAGTGGCTTCCTGGCAAGCTTTGGTAGAAGTTTCTAAGGAGTGTTTTCTATGGTTTGTAACTGGACTGATGGTTGTTTCCGTAACTTCTGTGGCTTCGAAATTAGTACCAACAAACGCATCTTCGGTCATAAGTTTGGTTGGGTTAATAGTGACAGTAGTAAAAGCGTTTATGTCAACCTCAGGATTTTGTGAATGGGTCTCCAACCAGATTTCAATATTACTGTCGGCTTCCAAAATATTGGTCTCGAGCGGAATATTGAGATCTGTCAATTTGTTTAACTCTTCTTGCTCTTCTGCAGTTAATAGATTATAAGAAGTAAATGTAGTTGGTGGAAACATATCACTCTCTATCTCAGAGTAGTTGATTAAATTACTTGGAGCAACAAGTGGTGTTACATCTCTACTCATTGTTTGGTCAGCCATTTCCATAGCCAACGATAACTCAACCAAATCTTCACCAAAAGAATTGTCAAAGCTCAAATCATTTGTAAACTGATTACCATTTTTACTAGCAGTTGCTACAGCGTACTCTAGGTCCTTAATTTCACCATCACTATTGACGTTGTCAGAATCAAGATACTCTACGGAGCAAATGTCGGTTTTTTTTAAAGTGTCCTCTTGCGAATTTTTGTCTAAGACCATATAGTCGTTGGAATAACCCATGAAAACAGAATCATTTTCACAATTAGAGAAATCAATGAATTCAAAGTCTGACATTTAAGTAATTTAATTTGATTTGATTTAGAGTGCAGAAGATTAAAAGGCAACTTATAACAAATGTTTTTAATATGTTTTAGCAACTTATAAGTGGTTAATGTTTTAAGGAAGAATGGAGAAAAGGGCAAAAAAGATATTCAAGTAAAAAGGGAAAATTGGTTCCCTTTTATACAAAAATTCAAAGTTTTATGGATTTCAAAGACTAGTAGCTACACTTAGATTGTTACCACTAGATAAACCATTGTTCATCTAATCTTTTATTTCAATCATCATAAAACAATCAAATATAGTTTATTTTCGATCTCGAAACCAGAATTTTGTAGACAAAATGAAAAGTTTTCCGTTACATTTTCGCACTGGAAGCATCGAAATAATAACCTTATTTTGCACTAGATAATTAAACTTTAGGTACTCAACACTTTTTTAACTTAACTGAATGAATAACAAACGAACTTGAACTGTGGCGCTTATTACTTCAATCGAACTTTAAGGTACACAAAAAGGGGGTCAGTGCCGCGAATGAGGCGCTTATTTGCTCTCCTCAAGTTATCTGGGAAGTTTGCATTGTGTTGTTTGAAAGTATTTACTGATGCCATATTGGCTGTCGCAGTTCAGTGGTCGTCTGTGCATTCAGATGTGATGCTTGTGTGACTGTATTGTTCTTTTTTGGATTTTATCTGTAAACTATGCAACCGGAAAGTAAGGAGAAACCGCAGTGTTTTGTGTACGAGTACTTTCATAACTAATGTTTTGACCGTGTCAGGTATCCCCAGCTTTTTTATGCAATGTATATGCAGAACAACATCGTATGCACCATTGACAATAGACTCATTTTTTAGCTCTTTTCTTCTCGAGCAAATTATACCTAGCATTATAAATCTGCTCTATTTTGAGGATTTAAAGTAATAGGAATTGTCAATATTAGTTTCTCAATGAAAGTTTTATGGAATCCCGGAATCAATCCAAATATGTATGTCTCATGAACCTTTGGTGGGGGTGTAGGAATCCCAAGAACTCAAAATTAGACAAAAATCATTAGCTATCGGATCGGAAAGTAACCCAAACTAGAAGAGGAGCCAGACAAAAGTGCCAGTCCTAGATCTCACTTTGTTTTCTGTTTTAAGGCAAGTCTTTCCAAATCGATGTCAGAGCTTTCGATCCATTTTATGTACATTCTGCAAAGTTATATGTATGGAGAACGCACAAAAGCTATTCTCGAAAAAAAAAATGTGGAGCGGGCAAGAGTGATTTTACATGCTTTTAACTGCATTAAATATTTCAACTCCAGGACTTTAAATATGTACCACAGTGAAATACTATCAAATTAAACAAACTCCAAATACCTAAACTATATTCAATTTTACACATTTTAAGTTTGTTTCGCTGTTGAAACAAAATATATTAAGTGAAAGTTCTGAAGTGAGAAATTACAGAAAACTATATATTAAGCGCTGAGGAGAATCATGAAAGGCCCAATAACGAAAATCAAAATCCAGAAAACATTAAAATAATAGTAACAAAAATAATAGCAGTGTAGACTTAAATAAAATAAAAAAAGAGAACGCAAAAATAAAGAGTAAAGGTATTAAAAATGTAAACAATAGGGGGTAAATGTAAATGTAAGCGTGAACTAGGCCGTCATTCATCCCTAGGCTGAATTTCACAACTGAATTTCCAAGCTCTGTCATCTTCTTTTGCGTTAATCTGTTTAACTTTCCAAATTTCTAGCAAGAGTAGCTCTTGCATGCATGGCATCCCAGTGATGTCAAACATGTCAACAAAATTTGTATCAGGGGCAAAGCCATTAGTTTGGTTCTTCAAGTTTTTGATTGTGGCAGATCTGATAACTTCGATATTTATTGAAGTGCCTGAGCCTTGCGCAGAGTTGTAAATGTGACCCAGTTCACCAATATCCTTATAAGGGATTTGTAAAGTCTGTAAATCAGAAATGATCTTGGTGATCCTGAAATATTTATCAATGTTGATAAGCTTTTGGTTTAAGAAAGATTTGGAGTTATCTCTATAGTTCGGGTTACCGTCAACTATGAATGTTAAATCTTGTAAGAATAGGGATAAATAAGGAACTATAGGAATGTCTAAGTCATCATCCAAATTGGAAGTCAAAAAGTCTTTCAACTTTGTTCTGTAGACATTGTAATTCTTCTCCGGGTGAATAACTGTAGTCAAGTATTTTAGAAGTTCTGTGTACTTCTCTGACAAAGATTCCCAGATCTTTGAAATTCTAGAAATAAGGAAACTTTGCAAAGATGTCATTATTGAAGCTAAAGAGTTGAAATTACGCAAGTATAGGCATGAAACTGCAATTTTCAGCCAACATTTAACTGCATGGACACGTTGTTTGATGGTTAAATTTGGTTTCAATATACTTTCAATAACATAATCACTTAATAAATTAGTGAATAGAACTGATCTTTGAATGTTTGGTGACAAGTTCAAATGAAGTTTCTTTGATGTGAAGTTTTGATTCAACAATTCTTCGGCTCTAATAGAGTTGAACATCTTAGATTCGATTAAAGTCAGCTGTTTGGCAATTTCTAAACCATTGAAGTTTAACAATGTCAAATCCTGATTATCAATCTTCCAACTCTCTTGTGATGTCTTCCACCATGATTCAATCAAAGACTGGGTATCCATCGGAACAAACTTGTTCCCTTGAGTTGTGTGATTGCTGATCCAATGTTCTTTTAACATAGTTCTATAAGAAGTGATAACTTTGGCAATAGTGTCTACATGCTTCTTGCCTAATAACAAATTATTAGAGCCTGTATTTTTCAAATCAATTGAAAGATCCAAGTTTGAGGACTGTCCTGAAGTGATGGCACTGTTTCTAGTTTCAATTTTCTCTAAATCATAAGTATCAATATCGTCAAGGAATGAATTATAAGTATCAATTTCATTCATTAATCCATTAGGAGTGGAAAATGAGAAAGTAGACAGATGCTTGGAAATATGTTTCTTCTGTAACTTCGGAGAAACTTTTCTTGGAATCAATTGAGAATCACTATCAATATTACTATAGTAGTTCAACTTATCTTTAATTGTCTCAACTGGAGGCTGACCAATTAACTTTGAAGCAATTTCAATTAATTTGAAAGCTTCAAGAGGCAAGAACTCTTTGACACCTTCATTGAAGAAATTCAATAAAGGAGCAAGCAAGACATAATCAGTTTTTGGCTTCCAGTAACTCTCCATCCATAGTTGAAAGCTCTTGCAAATCAGTTTTCGTCTGCTTTTCAGTTTTGATTCGGTGGAAGAAACCATGTTTCGGCCTGTATCTGAGCCATTTTGTCTCTCGTGTGCTAAAATCGTATCATTAACGTCAAATCTAAAAACCAGTTCTTCAAATAAAACAGAACCATTAGAGAAAATTCTGAAAGTCAAGAAGAAAGTAGAAGTGAAGAAATAATCAGGCGGAGTTCTCTCATCATTCAACAATGCAACTAATGATCTAAAAGAAGCACCAATTATCTCATCATTCGAACCTCTCAAAATCTCATCTTCATGATTGAAGTTGTAAAGCGTAATATTTGAATTGAATCCTAAGCCAACACTACCATTGTCATTCTTGTGGTTTTCAACGCCGTCATCCAAGAATTGAGTAAAGGATTCATCGTTTGACATAAACGGTGTGCTTGACATTTTTGGAGAGAGTACAGTCAGGAAGTCAAGTCCATCGCTAGTCATCTCCATATCGCCTGCATCACCAGCTTTAAACATTGAGAATCTCTTTGAAGCCCTTCTGGCATTATTAGCAAGTGAAAGAGCCGGCGATGACGAAGACTGCTGCTGAACAGTATTTTGGGAATACAGCTTGGCTTGCTTGTAAACCGCTTTGTCATTAATCAAACCGATTGAACATTTCTTGACAAACAGTTGAGGAGAAATATTCATTTTTTCAAAATTAGGATATTTCCTGTTTGAAGTGGTTGATAAGTCAAAATCTTTCGAAATCATAATTAAGTTCTTGATAATTTTATAAGAAGAGGTCACTAGTCCAATCATTTTGGAAGTTGCATTAATTACTTCGCCCCCTTCTTTAGAATAGAAATAACTGTTTGAAGGAGTTGCAGTCTTGTTGTTGCTCTTTATTGTTCCTTGTCTGCTAAAGTAGGGGCTCGTACTAGAGGTACCACTGTTGATGTTATTAGATATGTTTCTTCTATTAGCCATGTTGACTAAAACTTTCACATTAGTATTCAAAGAGATCACCAATTGCTGCAAATCACTCTT
Organism: Ogataea pilisensis; assembly: GCA_003707685.2. Classification (NCBI taxonomy): domain Eukaryota; kingdom Fungi; phylum Ascomycota; class Pichiomycetes; order Pichiales; family Pichiaceae; genus Ogataea; species Ogataea pilisensis. Next base: position 26,434 of record PPKM02000066.1, read on the forward strand.
ATTTGAATCTAACAGCGTTAACTGTTCTGGAATTTTGGTATTGTTGTTGAATCGAAGTGACATTTTGGCGTTGTTTCGTTCTGTATCAGCCAAAGATTCAACATTTTGCGGAATGGCATTCTTAGCCACAATGCTCAAGAATTGCAATTCGTAGAATAGCAGGTTGATCTGGTTTACCACATTTTCTAAAACAGTGCAACCTTTAATGTTATTTTCAACTAAGTCTAATCTTCCTGAAATCAACGCTAAATAAGTAATCATATAATTATGAACTTCATTGATTCTGTAAGCTGCAGTAGGAGGACTACTCAGATAAATGACAGGAGCTAATCTTAGTGCTGGAGAAGACGCAGATTTCATAATCAACTTTTTCTTAAACTGTTCTTCTAAATCATTGCTTTCCAACCCCCAAATGTCTAAAAAGGAAACAGCTTTCTGTAAAACTTGATAAGTCAATAGTTGCAAGTATTCAACTTTAGAAACATCAACCGTATGTAAATAATCTTTAGCTTTGAAAATCAGGTCAGACCAATCTCTTAGCAGTTTTTTTCTCAGTTTCCTAATGGCAGGTTTATGTTGCACAATTTCAGAAGTTCTTGATATACTATCAGTTTCTTGTAAAAGTAATCTGATACCATATGTTATCCCATTGATATGGCTAATATCAAATGTATAACCTTTCCATTCCCCATTGAAATAAACAGGTTTGTCCTGTGGATTTAATAAGAACGTTCCAGCGGAACTAAATAACTTCTTCAATGGTCTTCTTGAGGCAGCAAGTTTCGCATTCCCGGTTAAACTTTCATTCGAGTTTTCCATCTCTTCTTCCTCATCAAAACCAAATTCCAAATCATCAATTATGGTAGCTCTAAAATAATTCATAGGAACCCATCCTCTTTCAAGAGTACCTAACAGTGTCACTTCTCCCCATCCAGACTGATCAAGTGAATAAGTGAACGCAATGTCATTCTGTTTAAATGACAAGCAAATAGCGGCATCCGTCTCGGAGTCTAACGAGGAGGAATCAAATGGGTAAGTAGCCGTAACAAATAACGCAGATGTATCATTCAAATCATCATCGTCGTCTTTGTTGTCAGTGGGATTATTTAGTCCCAGGAGATGGCTACCTGTGGATTCTGAATTCGGTAAAGTGCTAATCGAGTAGGCTGAAGCTGATTGCTGTTGAGACTGCGATGCCGGTATTCGAAGTGTCGCATTAGAATACGATTTTGATGGTAAAGTGGTAGTAGATGACGAAGTGTTCTTAGAGTCATTTAAAGGGTTGTTGTATAGTGAAGCTTGTCTTACGGAAACTCTCGGCTTCTTTTGCTCAGCGACTGGAAAGACAGATGAAGTCGAACTTGAAAGTGCACTGTTATCGATATCAGTAAATCTCAAGTCAGAGGCAGAACCAAAACCTAAATTAGATTCTGGTACAGTAGCGTCAGTAGACGAAGAAATGGTTGTGGTTGTGTTATACGAGAAGGCAACAGGAATAGTCTTCTCAACATTACCTGAGATTTGTTTTGTAACATTAGGGTTCAATTTGTTTTGTACGTTAGTAGTACCATGGACCACATGGGGTGAGCCAGTTTCTTCCACGATTGTTGTAGAACCGTTGCGGGGAAACTTCTGGTCAGCTGGAGAAGGAAGTGTGTAAATACTAGACGAGTAACTATCATGAGCATTCAAAAACGGTCTGCTCCGTCTAGGTGGGATAGCCAGTTCTGAAAGTTCCACTTTACCTGTACTTGTAAATTTCTCGCTGTCTTGTCCAGAAGAGTAACTCAACTCTTCTTCATCTTCATTGATGAAATTCAAAGCACGGTTATTACTATTATTTGTATTATTACTCAGCTGATTATGGGACCCATGAATTTCTGGTAATGTGTAAATACTGGAAGAAGTGCTTTGCCTTATCTGATGTTCTTTTGGTAAAATAGGCGCAGATGTTGAATATGCAGATGGAAAATCGGCATTCTGTGAAAGTTGTTGCTGTTGTTGATAAGAGGATTCAGGATTTTCAATCTCAAATGAGTGAGACTCTGGAATTGAAGTCAATTGCCCATTAGCAGCACTAATACCAACGCCAATGAGACTGGCACTTCTAATAGCGTTAGGTTGAACAGAATCTCTATCTGAGTAAACGCTGGAAGCTGTACTCTGATGTTTATTTGCAGCAATCACATGCGAACCATTATTTTTTAAACTTTTAGTCTCATCATTTTGGTATTCGTCCTCTTTGTCCTCTTTGTCCTCTTTGTCCTCTTTGTCCTCTTTAATAGTAGATTTATGAACTGCACCATCTGTGGATGAAGAATGTTTTAATGACGAGAGTCGAATGTCTTTAGAATATAGAGGATTAGTGAATCTTTTCTGATCTTCAGTGCCGTTGACATTTTCTTGAACTGGTGTCTTGTCTAAATCTAAGTCCTGAAACTTAAAATCCGACACTATTGGAGTCTTGTCTAAGTCAGCTGTAACCGTAGATCCACTAGCCGTTGGTATCGGCATCGTAGGAATGATAGAATTGTATCCCTGGATATCAGGATCGATAAAGTTACTTTCTGAAACAGAAGACGAGTCATCTCTGATTTTGTCTTCATCTTCGCTAGCATTATGATCAGAGCCTAAAGCATAAGACTCAACTGCCTGTCCATTTTTGGAAACGGATAAATCATCAGCAGTGACGTCTATGTCGCTAGTGCGGATTGTGGCCATTGAATTGTCACCAATTGGCATCACAGTGGTAATATCAACTAAGCTACTATCACCAGCAGTGGCTCCATTGTCCAAATTTGTAATATCTTTATCGGTTCCACTCCCGCTGCCAACTAAATTCGTAATATTGGCATCATGAAGAGGTGAAGAGACATCTAATACATCAGCTAATAAGCTACCAAATTCAGAAAACTTGGTGGTAGATGATAAACTTGAAATATCATTCGCATGGTTTGATCCATCGTTTGTGGTTTGTGATTTGTTCAAGGATGTGGCTACCGAGTTCAATGTCGGGATAATTGGAATAGCAGAAGTGATTACACTATTACTGCTCTGCGTTGGGTGATTAACAAAATGCAGCGAATTGGTGGAGCTGCTAGCTCCTAACACGAAATCATATTGTTTATTATCGTCTTTTTCTTCGTTTTCTAATTCACCTTTCAAGGAAGCTATTGAGCTATAACCATTATTAAAACTAGTTGGAGAGCTATTCAATGATGAAGAATTTAGAAAATCAGAAAAGTTGCGCTCGTCGCTATTTTTACGACCTTGTTGCTTAGATGGTGACGATAATGATTTGGAGTCGTTAATTGAATCGTTGATATTTTCCTCAAACGTTTCATTCTGTTTGACAACCCAAGAACCAGGCATAGGTGACATTTGTTCTAGTATGTAGTTGAAATCCGATCTGTCTTTTGGGGTAGACGAGGTATTTGGATCATCGGTCGCAGTAGAGCTGACTGACGGAAATGATAAGACTTCTTTGGGCTCGTCAAGATTCTTGACGGCTGATTTTAACTTCAATGGAGACGTGGCTCTAGAATCAGGACTTTGGAAAATATCAAGTAGGCGATTACTATCGTTGTTGCTGTTGTTGTTGTTGTTCATCTTTGGAGTTGAAAAGGAATCTGAAAACAATTGAATCCAATTAGGTCGAAAATGTTAGTATATGAAAAAAAAATGAACAAATAAAGGAATGAGTAAACCCGACACGACACGACTTATAAATAAATGAAAGAATGAATCGCAGTTGCCTAAAACATGGTGGTTGTAGAGAGAGCAATACATACTATGTTCTTGTTGCTGGGCAGACAGCTCAAAAGAGAAACCATCATTATCAGACTGATCAGTTGATTTGACAGGTATCATGATGTGGCCTCTAGTTATCTTGTAATATCTGGTGTTTGAGCCGGCAAACAGAGACAAGTCAAACAAGTCGAGTGTAATGTGTCCTAGAGTAGAGAAAGTAAAGCAAAGAAAAGCACAGAAATAGAGAGGGAAAAAATTAAATGAAGGATAGTCTCAGTGGTAACAAAGAAACAGATGGCTGAACAGTCAGATGTGCAAGAGTTGAAGACTACAGATAAAGACCAACATTATACTATAAAACATTAAAAGACCAACTGGAGGAAGCACTTAAACAGGAAAATCCATGAAAATCTGAATTTCCCCATTGGGAACGAAATGAGGAAGTCTGTTCCTGCGCAGAAAAAAAGACGCGTCTGTTTTTCTGCTGCGTGGAGTAAAACATTTTCACATCTTTGCACGGCTTCTTTGAATTCCAGCACTGTCTGTCTGTCATATTAGAAACACGTGTCAGTATGATATTTCTGTCATTTTATTTTTATGTGTCATCTTCTACTTGCACATACTGATTATGTAATATGTATGTCACTGGTTGTTGGAAACTTGGTATAATGGTGATTAATTGACATCATCATGACCACAAAGGAAACTATCACTCTTATGTGTTTGTTTATCACTGCTTCTCCGTCAGTTGTTCTGCTAAAGTTGCATATTACATCAATCAATCAGAATCAGTTGTCTAACTTTCTTTTTAGATATCCTATATCCCACACGATGAGTTCAGTTCCAATGGAGAATTCCAGTAACAGCACACAGCAACATTCCTCGTTACTTTCAAATCTACTACCTGAACAAATTAGAAGAGACCAACAGATAGCTTTAAAAGCAATAAGAACCTTCCTACAAAGTAAAAACTCGTTTGATGTTTTACCTGTTTCTTATAGATTAATTGTTTTTGAAACTTCTTTATTAGTGAAAAGAGCATTAAATATTCTCTTACAAAATAGTATAGTCTCGGCTCCTTTATGGAATAGTAAAACTTCAAGATTTGCAGGCTTATTAACTTCAACGGATTTTATTAATGTGATTCAGTACTATTCTCAAAATCCTGATCAATTCCAATTTGTGGACAATTTGACATTAGATGGTTTAAGAGATGTTGAAAAAGCAATTGGTGTAAGTCAATTAGAAACTATATCGATTCACCCTTTTAAATCGCTATATGAAGCATGCGTTAGAATGATTGAAAGTTCTGCTAGAAGAATCCCATTGATTGACGAAGATGAAAAAACCCATAGAGAAATAGTTGTTAGTGTCTTGACACAATACAGAATTCTAAAATTTGTTAGTATGAATTGCAAAGAAACTAAAATTTTATTACAACCTTTGCATGAAGTACAGCTAGGTACAACCAAAAATTTATCTGCTGTTAAACTAGAAACTCCAGTCATGGAGGTGATACATTTATTAATAGATAAATCAGTCAGTTCAGTTCCAATAGTGGATGACCATGACAAATTAATCAACGTGTATGAAGCGGTAGATGTTTTATCGTTAATTAAAGGTGGCATGTACACAGATTTGTCATTAAGTGTTGGAGAAGCATTAATGAAAAGATCGGATGACTTTGAAGGTGTCTACACATGTACTTTAAATGATAATTTGTGCGTTATATTGGAAACTATAAGGAAATCAAGGTTACATAGACTGTTTGTCGTTGACGAAAGTGGCAAATTGATTGGTGTTATCACTTTGAGTGACATATTGAAGTATATTTTATTTGAATAGTTAAGTAGGTAGTTGTATGATCGTATTTTATGTTAGTTCCGGTGTTTTTTTTAATGTGTCTGTCGGCTTCAGTCTTTTGATGTAGTTGTATCTATATATCCTACGATTTCATTTGTACTCCGCAAACTGAATTCTGTGCAAGTCATGTGCACAAAGTCAAGTTTTCGATCCTCGGATGTAACAGGTATAAATTTCCCGATTGGGTAATAAACGGTGCAATGCAATTGTTATTAGAGCTTTTTTTGCTCTTCTCGACCTCGGAACAAACCAATTTGTAAGCTTTGTCAGATAGAGACTAGAGGATAAAGTTATGAATAAATCTTCATCTTGCTTTCTTATTTATCTTACTTTCTTTTTTTCCTGTATGCCTTGAAACCATAGAGAGGGCTTTCAAGTATCAAATAATTTGTCTTTAACACAGTGTAAAAAAAAAAAATACAGTCAACCTGTTTATCAATCAGTCAATAGATCATCTGAACTTTGAAGTTTGGAAGTTTGAATCTTTCCATAATACGCAATCTTAAATTCCATTTCTCTGCATCATTTATATACTTTCATTTTAGTTGTTCTGTTTTTTATTCAATTAGCTTATACATTTTTTTGATTACTATTTATTGTCTGATAAGGTTATAGTATATGTCTGTTTAGTGCATTGATATTCATGTATACGTAAATATTGGAACATTACTCACTAGGCATTACTAATTTATAGAATACAGATACATACTCATATACCTACAAGGCAATCATGCCGGTAACAACGAGATACCCGAACGACTTAGCGTGGGAAGAAAAGGCCGACTTACCACAAATTACTCTTAGGTCCACCATAGCTGGTCTTGCCATTGGATCCATCATCCTCATTTCTAATTTCCAATTCGGTTTACAAACAGGATGGGTCTCCATGATGTCTTTGCCTTCCGCATTACTAGGTTTTTCCATATTTAAAACTTTGCAAGACCACATAGGTTGTAAATTCACTGATGTGGAGAACGTTTTTGTACAAAGTGTTTCCGTCGCCGTGGCCACAGGTCCATTAGCTTATGGATTCATTGGAATTATCCCAGCAATTGAAAAACTGATGACTTTTGAAGAAGGTGGCGGTGTGGAGTCGTTCAATCATTTGCCAATGTGGAAGTTGATTGTCTGGTCACTTGGTTTGGCCTTTTTTGGAGTTTTTTTTGCTATTCCTTTGCGAAGACAGTTTATTGTGAAAGAGAAATTACCATTTCCAAGTGGGAGTGCTACTGCTACTTTGATTTCAATTTTTCATGGGACAGCTATTAAGATAGATGAAGGTGAGAAAATAGAGTATGAATCACAGTCTCTGCCTCAAAAGCAAGATTCTGGAAACAAAGCACTACCGCATCATGATGATGATGATGATACTGAAGAAGAAGTAGCTTCTATACAGGCTGATCCATCCTCTAGTATGCATAATTCACCAAATAACCTGACTATAATAGAATCCCAAGACATTTTCAAACTCAAGCAATTAGAAACTTATCAAACAAATATTCGTATCCTCGTCACAACAGCATCTTTATCCTCAGTTTACACAATCACCTCCTATTTTATCCCACAGATCAAATCTATACCTGTCTTGGGTAATCACATGTCCAAAAATTATTTACTCAACTTCCAACCATCGCCAGCTTATGTGGGCCAAGGGATCATAATGGGGCCATTGACTACCACTTATATGTTTTTTGGTATGGTATTAGGATGGTGCGTCTTGGGTCCGCTAGCATACAAGAAGGGGTGGGCGCCTGGAAATGTGGACGATTGGAAAGATGGTTCAGAAGGATGGATCATGTGGATTAGTTTGAGTATCATGATCAGTGATTCTGTGGTTTCATTGCTATGCCTGAGCGTGAGAGGTATTCTAGAATTGATTAGACAGTTAAAGGGACAAAGAGAAGAGCAACAAATATCATCATCATCACCAGCATGGTTACAAGGGGATTCTGGGGATCTTGGAGAAGAGCAAAGATTGATTGATAGTGATGTCAATGATTTACCTTCGGATGAAGATGTTTCAAATAGTGTTTATCATGGTGAAAGTTCTTTACCGACTGAAAGGTTGCCACCACCTTCGTCATCAGCTTCTTATGATTTTGACAACAAACTGAATCAAGATTTTAATTCGAGGCATAAAGTTCCAGATAAAGTTACTTTTCCTGGTCTTTTCCTATCTTGTATCCTCTGTTTAATAACCACAAGAATTGTGTTTGGCCCTGTCGTTCCATACTACGCTACATTAATCTCTGTTTTACTATCATTAGTTCTTTCAGTCTTAGGTGTTAGAGCATTAGGTGAGACTGATTTGAATCCAGTTAGTGGGATAGGGAAACTTTCGCAATTAGTCTTTGCATTAATTATACCTAAGAGTCAGCCTGGCGCTGTTTTGATCAACTTGATAAGTGGTGCTATCTCAGAAGCTGCCACCCAACAAGCTGGTGACTTGTTGCAAGATTTGAAAACTGGTATGTTGTTAGGAGCGTCCCCTAAAGCGCAATTTGCAGCTCAAGTGTATGGCTCAATTTTCAGTATCTTGCTAAGCAGTGTCATGTACAGAGTGTATACTACATTGTACGAAATCCCAGGACAAGTGTTTAAAGTTCCAACAGCAGTCATCTGGATTGATTGTGCAAGATTAGTCAACGGAGCAGGGTTGCCTGATAAAGTTTACGAGTTTTCGATATTTTTCGGTATCGTATTCGCCATTATCTCATTATTGAAGAACACAATCAGTAAAGAAAGTAAATATGCCAAGTTTTTACCTTTCTTACCGAGTGGAGTTGCTGTGGGAATTGGGATATATAATACTCCTTCATTCACTTTAGCTAGATTTGTTGGGGGTATTATTGCATACTTCTGGATGAAGAAAGTGTCGAGCAACTATTCTGGATCAGATGAGAAAGTTAAGATGATTATTTTCAGCAGTGGTTTGGTTTTGGGAGAAGGGTTGTTTAGTGTGTTTAATATGATTCTAACAAGTCTCGGTGTTCCTCATCTTTAAAAGAAAAGTTATGTTTTCAACTTTTCATTTGCATAGACATTTTATTCATAGTTATATATCAAAAAAAAGTTGCTTGCACTGGTGCTGGCATATTAGTACCATATTTTTCCTAAACTTTCAAGGTTTAAAATTAAGTTACATAATACTTTGAAAATGTACATTATAGTTGTCATCGCTCCTTAATAAAGGCTTGTTTTATTTAATAAGTCTTGGAGTCTTATCTGCAAAATGTGAGGGTGGAATCCTACACTAGCATTGTCAAAAAAACAATGAGCACTTTAGGCTTCAGGAACATTAATTCATTACTAGTTTGTAGGAGTCTTCCTGCCTTCATTTTTTAAGTTCGACATTTTATCTATTAAGTATGATTGGTTCTATATTAATGCATCCTCTTCGTTATACACTCACTTTCTCTTTTCTAAAGCATGTTCTTTTCTCCATCCCGCTATCCAGTCAGCAGAATCTGACTTCGGCACAAAATATATTCTTAAACCGTTGTCAAATAATGGCACTTTAGGTTTCTGAGACATTAATGCACTACTAATAGCTGCTTTCTTACCCACTTTGATGAGCCCTCCAGATTCCGTCTCCATGTAGGCTTCTAACTTCTTCGGTTTAAAATTAGCATGTTTAGTATCTTCGAAATAAGAATCAGGTCTATCTAGCACGATCTCCATAATTTCAAAAGGTGTTGACAATTCACTGATCTCGGCAACAAAATCAAATTCATCTGTGGTTGGATATATTATCATCGCTGGGAAAATCAGCTGACTTTCCACATCTTTAGGGTCTTCAAGATATAATTTAGAACCGTCTAACATTTCAGCAGGTTTTGGGGTAATTATTAAAGTCATTCCCCTCAATGAAACGGCGTTTTTCAAAGTTTCCTTAATTTTCAATTTTTCTTCTTCAGCTTTTCTCTTCTTGTCCTCAATTTCAGCTAATAATTGTTTTCTTTCACTGATTTTCTTGATCAATCCATTCACTGCAGCATTCTTGTTATCGATACCAATAGCATATTGTAAAACTTTTTCAGCTTCTTCTAATTTTTCGATGGCAAAAAATGCTTTTGCAGATCTGAACAAGGCCTTGATATTTTCTGGTTGAATCTTTAAGCACTCTTTGCAATCATTAATACATCTTCTATAATTCTTCAACTCCAAATTACATGCGGCTCGGTTAAGATACAACGAAGCGTTTATACTGTCTACCTCACATGCCACATCAATACCTTTAGTATAGAATTCAACAGCATTATTATACTGTTTCTCTTTGTATGACTCGTTACCTTGATTTTTAAAGTTAGTAGCGATTTCATCAGGCTCACCTTCATAAGCCAGAGCTTTCAACGCTTCAACTTGAAGATTTTCACCGTCGTTACCATCGGTCTCGTCAAGTTGTGTCATAAATAAAGGCAATCTGTTCAAATCAGCCATTACTTCTTCAGTTGATTTTTCTGCAAGCTCAGAAAGTTGGGGTGGTAAAGCTGGCTCACCTTCCTTTGGGACATATCTTTTGGATTCCCATTCACTGATATATGGAGCTGCTGCAGGATCTTCGATGATTTCGCTAATGTCAACCATTTTCTTGTTTCTATTTTTGGTCTATCTGATTAATGAATTATTAGGCAACACTGTCAAAGTAATAGAATATACTTATCTTGTTACTTTTGTCACTAAGCTTTTTAAAAAGGACGACGAACTGATCATAAAACCACAAACTTTTCAGCAAGAAAAAAAATACAAAAAAAGCTAAATATTTCAGTACTACATAATTAAATGTACATTAGCCACTTGTTGTCAGCCACACTATAATTTATTGTCTCTGGTGTGGCTCATTAGGGTTTAGCTGTTTATAATCTCACGTAGTCAGAAAACAGAGTCGTTCCCTTTTCTACAAGTACATGTCCATGCCATCAATACGTAGACTAAGAACTTGACATTTCTATAACACTGAACAATGACCTACTGAAAAGGTGGAGACGAATTCAAGAAAAAAGTTGTATGAGCAAAATGGGTTTAGGAGATTATATTTATCCCAGATTGAGTAAGCAGATGCCGGATCTAAGTAGACAACAATTTAAAAAACTGTATATTTTTCAAGTCTAGTGATTCAACTCATAAATCATGTGTGTCTTTATGTTCAAAGTATTTGAATAAAAGCCCAAAGCTCAAAGTTTTCCTATGCAAAAAAAAAAATGCTGTGAGGAAAATCAACGAAATCTGCCTTCCATGGCTTCGTCGTCATAAATGTATTTATTCTCGCTTTCGGATTGAAAAATCCCCAATGCGTCGACACCCATTAAAAGTGATTGGCCATTTTTATCTGTCGAAGCCTGAGTGACATTATTTGTGTCAAGAGATAAGAAAGACGGGTGTTTTGGTTTTTAAGTCGTACATGCAGATAAAAGAGTATTACGGGAGGATGTGATGACATTTTGTTTCGAAGCTGTAATTTAATATCTCCTTTCTGTTTCGACACTTGATCTATGTATGTACATTTAATGTCATTCAATCATAATTGCTTATTGTCACTTATAAAAGTAGCCTTTCGGTATTGGTAAAAATTTGTATAAATATCGGTGTCAATGACTGGATTTCTGAGACAAAAATGAATAATACCATATTCATTCTGTAATCAAATGCAGCTGTACCTACAAGCTACTGAGAACAATATTTCTAGGATTTAGCCTTTAATATACACATACAAATAAAATTATGATACCAAGAAATTACTTAGGAACAACTCTCAAAAACTCGGGCGGGTCGATAAATATATAATATTCATGGCAGCCAAGCCAATAGAGAAGGGAAAACTCTTGGAAATGATCTTTCTCATAAAAATTGATTTTCAAGATTTACCAAGAAGGGATTCATCCTGCTTACTGCGTAATAGCAGTATTCTGGTGTTCGTCGCTCAATGAGCTGAGAATCACTCATACTTGTCATGTGGTGAACGCATTTTATGGCTTATCTTAACCATCAGTACGATGGACATAAAGCGAAATTCAATTCTTAGAATCGGTTGTTGCTGGAAAAGAAAAAAATGTCGAATGTAAAGTATAAAATTAAACGACATATCTATTCCATCAGAGGGATTCATTTGTCAAAACAGGGTTCATCTTGACAAAACATAGGAGCGAAACCAATATCAAATTGAACAATAGAGAATCCTGTGGCACATGTGGACTACATATCTGTTCTTCAAGAGCGGCTTCTTATGTCTCCTCCTATGACGAGTTACGTATTTTTATTGATCTTCAGTTGGCTTATTAGAATAGTTCCTTGGTCTTTTTGAGTCTTTCAAATATATATGATGTATATTATGTGTATCCAAAATAAGGCGCGTCGCCTCTCTCCCGTCTCAAATATCTTAGTGATTACAAAGCAATTTAAACGTGAGAACAAGAAAACTGACATGAAAAAATTATGAAAAAAATAATGATGATGAATCGGCATCTCACAACGTACCAAGAATTGACAGGTGAAAACTATTTTTCAAATTAACCTTCGGTCAACGAAACCAATAAAAACCAGTTAACGAGCTTTGAAACAACCGAGAACTGACTGAAATAAAATAAAATTAAAAAGCACACCCTGCCACCTGCATAATCCTCCACTTGAAAATTTAGAACAATAGAAGATGCACTGCAGGCAAAAAGAAAAACTTTAAAAAAGCTTATATCTGAAAGCACTAAAAAAACCCTATCAAAAGGAGACATCGGTGTTACTTTCGAGAGAGACAGGTATACTAGCCCCAATTCTACCAACGCCAGCTTGCTCTGACTGGCTAGAATATGTATTCTTTTTATATGTAAGCCAAATAAATTGGACTGTACCTGTTTCCATACAATAGCCACTGACTACTTGATCTTCATTGAGCAATACGTGACGACAAGTACTTGACTACATCTAACCGATCTATACAGATACACTCTGTCTAGAGCTTTTACCATAATGGTATAGAACAGTGCCATTCCGAAAGAAACAAAATTATACAGATACCAACAACGAATAGAAACCACAACCACACTATCACAGATTATATTGGGGGAAGAATAGAAGATTTTTACCTTTCAATGTGGGATCCTATATAGTGGTATGACGTGTTTATATATCTACTTATATAGGGTCATTCGATAGGTATATTGCTGTGTCATATACTACCGTTCTGTGTGAGTCCACTGTTCTACCTATTATTGCTCATAGTATAGACATATTTGTACACCTATCAATGTGTGTATATCTTCCATTTTTATGAGGGCAGAATGATTTTGTGTTGTGCCTCTCTGTTTAATCTGTTTCTGCTGCACCCAATCTTTCAAAGCCTTTACTTCGAAGAGGCTACCTTTATTGATTTGTTTATTTTCACACTATTGCGTAAATCTGTTTAACAACCAGTCCTTGCAAATTGTGTATCTTGCCTGAACTTTAAAGAGGTAGAAAGACCGATAAAGAGGACGTCACATAAATAGAAATTAAATAAAACTTATACAAACCGCCGTACACCCGCTAGTGTTTTTTTTTGTCTTTTTCAATTGAACTTTCTTTGAAGCAGTAAATGGCACTCATAAAGGTTGAGATTTAAGACCCTATGCGGAGATCCTGAATCGGTCTACAGATAATTGAAGATACAAGTAATGGGGTTTAATCAAGCAAATTATCCAAATCGTCAAATTGTCAAATAGTTCAGTAAGAGGTGTCAGATTTTATGCAGGACATTACATACTGAAATGAAGGATGGAGACAAGTTGATGAGTGACGGACATGTATGAGTACTTCAAATGGGTAGGTAAAGCACTCCGGGCAACCTGGTGAAATTATATTGATTGATCTGATAAAAAAAAATATCTCACGCATTCGCATCTGTGAGTCGTCATGTAGGCTCCTTTTTTCGCCTGCATCTGTTCCAAGAAACAAGAAATCTCCCGGCGTTTGGTGCCCTTGGCAGACACCAACCGCCAAAAACAAAAAAAAAAGCGGCGAATAAAAAAAACTAAATAAAGAGTAACCGCCCACTGGACATGTCTGGTTTCAATTGGCTGCCTGTAGTGTAGTAGATTGTCTTGTGCAGACAGATGGGGCGTTTGTACTCTTGAGTTGCAGGCTTTAATTACTCGTCTGGTGGAAAGCAAAGCATATTCACTCACCCCAGCCTGTCCGTCACAGAAAGATTTATGTTCACACGCAAAATGATTTTTAAACCATGGCCGGATTTCGGGATGAGAATACTGACAAAAGGATGTGTTGACTGATGCGATCGATAAATCGATTGACTTCGTTACAAACGTGAACACACTCTCTATTAACTCTATAAAATAATCAACGCTCTATTTTCTCTCGATTGGAATTTATCGGAGTCTCTCTCTACCAGGGGCAAATATTGTGTACCTTCACTGTATGCCACAAAATCAGTGTATAGAAAGATTCATTGGCTGAATTGCAGCTAGCACTATTTCCAGTTAAACCATCTGTCACAACCAATCACAAACAGGAGGACAGCGTGGTAGGGTAAGTGGTTAAGTTCTGACTCAGTGCACGCCGGTGTAAACTTACAGCATGCGGCGGAACTTGCATGCATGCGAGGGGCCATTCAAACACTGTTGTCTGCTAATTTCAAGCAGGCATCTTTGTCTGAATTGTACATTTCCCATACATCGAGTTCGTTTTCCCTGTCTTGTTCGTATTTTATTTTTCTGATTTTCCAGATAATGAATGGGGAATTGTCAATTGCGGCAGGAAAACTTCTCCAAAAGCAATAATCTATATAAAAGGAACCTTGAATCCGTCTTTTTTGTTGAATTCTTTCGGTTTGCTGCTACCTCGTTTACAGTACCTTTATCTTTCTTCTCTTCTTTCTTTAAAGTTAAAATCACATTTTTTTTCAAGTTGTTGAGATTCCAGTAAGAACGATAGTTTCGTCCCTTCTTTCCTTCCTCTCCCCCACCTAAAAGAGTCACATCACACATATACAATTTAAACTTTTTTTTTGTGTTATTTTTTTCCTTCCAGTTTTCTATATATAAAGAAGCAGAAGACTATTATAATTGATCGAAAAAAAAAAAAAAAATACAAGTGGATTTTTGAAAAAGGACGTTTTACTGATTTTTTATTAACTAGAAATTTTCAGAAGAAAAATTGTTTGTTTGTTTGTTCAAAAATGAGATTATCTACTATTGTATCGGCTTCTTTGTTAGCCGCTTCTACTGCACTTGCTGAAACACATGTTTTCAACTTCACAACTGGTTGGGCTACGCACAACGTTGACGGTTTGTTAGACAGAGAAGTTATCACTTGTAATGGTGAATTCCCATGGCCTGACATTAGAGTCAAGAAGGGAGACAGAGTTGAATTGTATTTGACTAACGGTTTCGCTGATCATTCTACTTCTATACATTTCCATGGTTTATTCCAAGAAAATTCTACTCAAATGGATGGTCCTCCAATGTTGACCCAATGTCCAATTGCTCCAGGTGATACCATGTTGTACAACTTTACTGTTCCTACCCAAGTTGGTTCTTTCTGGTACCATTCCCATTCTGAAGGTCAATATATGGATGGTATGAGAGGTACTTTCGTTATTGAAGACCCTGAAGACCCATATGCTGGTCAATACGACGAAGAAGCTATCATTACCGTTGGAGAATGGTATCACGAATATATTGCAGATTTGACCGCCGATTTCTTGAGTGTTTTCAACCCAACAGGTGCTGAACCAATTCCTCAAAACTTGATAATGAACAACACTATGAACAACACTTGGCACGTTAAACCAGACACCACTTATTTGCTAAGATTGATTAACACCGGTGGTTTTGTTTCCCAATACTTATATATGGAAGACCATAGCTTTACTGTCATTGCAGTTGATGGTATCTATGTTGAACCAAATGAAACCAACGAAATTTATATTACTGTTGCTCAAAGATATGATGTTTTGGTTCACACTAAGAATGATACTTCAAGAAATTATGCTTTCATGCAAAAATTCGACGATGATATGTTAGATGTTATGCCATCTGATTTGGTGTTGAATGTTACTAATTACATCGTCTATAATGACAGTGCCGACTTGCCAGGAGAATATTTTATTGACGATTACTACACTGGCTTCTTGGATGATTTCTACTTAGTTCCACTTCTACATGAAGAGCCTCTTACCTCTTACGATTATCAAATTACTGTTGATGTGGCTATGGATAACTTGAATAATGGTATTAACTATGCCTTCTTCAACAACATTACTTATACTGCTGCAAAAGTTCCAACCTTAGGTACCGTTTTCAGTGCTGGTGATGATGCCACTGATGTTGCAGTCTACGGTAGTAACATCAATGCTTTTGTCTTACAAAAAGATGAAGTTGTTGAAATTGTCTTGAACAATTTTGATACAGGTAAGCATCCTTTCCACCTTCATGGACACGTTTTCCAAGTTATTGAAAGAGGTCCAGATTATGGTGAGGAACCAGAACCAGTTCCATATGACGAAAGTCTACCATATGAAATGCCAGAAAACCCAATGAGAAGAGATGTCGTGTATGTTAGACCACAATCATATTTTGTTATTAGATTCAAGGCTGACAACCCAGGTGTTTGGTTCTTCCATTGTCATATTGAATGGCATTTGTTCCAAGGTTTAGGATTGGTTCTGATTGAAGATCCATTATCTATTCAGCAAAATGAAGAGCTAACCGATAATTGGTTGGACGTTTGTCAGAACAGCAATGTTTCTTCAAAAGGTAATGCTGCTGCCAACACCATTAATTTCTTTGATTTGAAAGGTGAAAACACACAACATAAAGCTTTACCAGCCGGTTTCACTGCTAGAGGTATTGTCGCTTTAGTCTTCTCGTGTATTGCTGGTATTCTTGGTTGTGTCATGATTGGTTTCTATGGTATGTCTGAAATTCCTGACTTGGAGCAAAGAGTTCTTGCCTCTTTAACTGCTGAAGAAAGAGCTGACATCTTACTCGACGATTTTGACAATGATGACTCTTCTAAGAAACCTCTAGCAACTGAGACCACCTACTAAGTTTGCCATTTACTTAGTTGCTGCTTTATTTTTTATTAATTTTGTGGATTATTTCCCGTCAAGCGGTTAACAATTGATTATAATTTGGGAGTTCTAGAAGTATGAAGTTTGTTGAGTAATATTTGCTTATCTGGTTGTCTTTTCCAGTACTTGCCTGGTCTAATGATGTCGTGTGTGTTTGTTCATTAGATTGGAAAATGAAGTATTGGATAGTATTGGAAAGGAAAACCGAACAACAACTAGCTCTCACTCAAATTTCGGAAAACTGTTCTCACATTATTTATACCTTATCGGTTGTTCATTTGCTTCCTGAAATATCCAAATTTATGCTTTTTTTTTATTTTTATTATCATTGTTCCATTGATTGCTGTTTTAAAGCATTATTCCCATTATATTATATCAAAGGTTCTAATTTTTTTTTTTATCATTATTGTCTCCCAAAAATTGTGTTATTCTTTTTAGTCTCTCAATTGACTAGGTTTATTTATCCACTCTTCTTCATTGAACCTTAATTAGAAGAACTAGAAAAAGAAGAATTTTGAAGAAAAAAGATCAAATTGTATATGTGTGTGTGCTCTCTATCTTTCATTATTTTTTTTTATCGTTCTATTCCCTGGTGATTTTTATCATTGAAACGTTTCAACAGTTTGAAAGACTTGTGTTTTTATTTCTTTCCCCCTTTTTATTCTTTCTTCCTTGTTACCCGAAGAATTGTCCTCATTGTTTGTGTTTTTTAGAGTTCCTTAATGAACTTTCCTCTTTGTGTGCCCCACTCCCCTTTTATGTGTGTTTGTTTCCAAACTTTAAGTGTGTTACTTCTTTTTTTTTTTTTCCTTTTTTTGGTATTTTTGACTTACAAATAGGTATATAAATGTTTATACTGTTGTGATCTTTAGTGTGTGTTGCTAGTTTTGATCATATACAAATTAATATACTATTTAATGATCTTATTAACCAATCTTGTTCGTATCAATTAAAGGGTAGCCAACTGGTACATGAGACGGGCAGTTGGTTGGGATGGCTGCCGTGGGGATTTTCCAGGGACAAAGGCAGCAGCAGCAGCGGGTCGATGATGAGAGGCAGCGGGAAGCAATGGTGCAAGGAGGCCATTTCAGCCCAGACCGATACACCTGCAATGGCACTGAAGCTGTCTGTGTCAGATCCAGGAAGACCAATCAGATGTTGTCAGTCCGTTGGGACTGGTGTTGGAGACTACGACATCGAATGTTGTAGCAACTTGTGGGAGTAGCGGTCCATCGAGCTGGTTGGGATAGTTGAACAGAGCCTAAAACAGGACCAAAATGTATATATATACACATCCACACAACAATTGGACGGCTTATTCTATTGGGGCGTGTGTCTGCGAAGTACTGAACCCTGTCTCTGACACCAGTTACTCTTCCCGATTGCTACTTTTCTACCTGGCAGTCGTCATTGACTCTTGGCATGTCCAATACCAATAGAAAGGATTCAACAGAAAAGATTGCGTGGGCACGAAACAGAAGAAAAAAAACAACAGTAGACCATGGCGATGATACTGATCTTCAATGATAACAACAAGTGAATGAGATCTGTTGGCAGTGTCAACAGCCACAGTCAGCAAAATACCAACACCCTTCCTAATCCTAAATTGCGGAGTTACATTATTCGTAGGAGGTTTCATTTTAGCTGAATCTCTATTTTCATGACAGAGTCATACATTCTTAACCCTGGTGTAATGTCATGCAGTCTCTACACTTTCATTAACAAAAAAAGATAGATTCATTCTCCCGAACAATCAAAGAAAAACAAGATCTTAAGCAACCATAGAAACAAGCGACCATATCGGCCAAATAGCGAAGAATCAAAGCTTCGTGCGGCTCTTAAGGTAGATTGCCAAGAATGTGTTGGTTTCGTTCATCCATTTCTCCTGACTTTCTCTTCTTTCTATTTTATTTATTTACAAAGTCCCATTTAATTAGACAAGTCCAATCAGTCATTCAATCTGTTGTTACCTTAAAGATTTCGATTGTAGATCGCGAAGATGAAGGCAATTGTTTTCTATGATCGAGGCAACATTAAGTACACAACAGATTTCCCAGAACCTTAAATTGAGCAACCTGATGAAGTGAAACTAAAGGTTCACTATACTGGTATCTGTGGATCAGATTTAAAAAAATACACTAGTGGTCCTATATTCTTCAAAGATGCGCATCCAATCAGTGGACAAACTTACAACAATTTCAATGCCACTGAAAATGGTGAAGAACAATTTGATCCTGCCACTGGAATGGTGTTCATGGGCCATGAAATCTCTGCTGAAGTTTTTGAAGTTGGCTCCAATGTTAAAGATTTTAAACCAGGAGATAAAGTTGTGGTTGAAGTGACCGGTACTTGTTTAGACAAATACAGGTTCCCAAATTCTCCGAAAAAAGATGAAGATGACTGTGAAGCTTGTCAATTAGGTCATTATAATGCCTGTGATTACTTAGGTTTAACTGGCCTAGGATTTCATAATGGTGGCTTGGCTGAGTACTTGGTCACTTCTCAAAACAAGTTGATCAAATTTGATGAAAATAAGATCCCAATGGATGTCGCTGCATTGATTCAACCAATTGCTGTCTCTTGGCACGCTATCCGTGTTTCAAGATTCGAACCTGGCTTTTCAGCTCTTATCCTAGGTGGTGGACCAATTGGTCTAACCACAATTCTTGCATTGAAAGGCCATAAAGCAGGAAAAATTGTTGTTAGTGAATCTGCGGCTGTAAGAAGAGAATTAGCTGAAAAACTGGGTGTTGTTGTGTATGACCCAACTGGCAAAACTGCAGACCAATGTGTTGAAGATTTAAAGAGATTGTCACCTACTGGCTTTGGATTCCATAGATCTTACGATTGCTCTGGTGTCCCTGTCACATTTGAAACTAGTATTAAAGCATTGGTTGTGCGCGGTGTTTCTACTAATGTTGCCATCTGGGCAAACAAGCATGTCAATTATGAACCTATGCATATCACTTTTGCTGAGAAGTTGGTCACCGGTTCTATTTGCTTCGTTAAAGAAGATTTTGAAGAATCTGTGGCCGCTTTTGAAAATGGATTGATTCCTGTTGATGAGGTCAAGTCTTTGATTACTTCTAAGATTCATTTATCAAGGGGCGTTGAAGATGGGTTTGACGAATTGGTTAATCATAAAGAGAGACACGTGAAGATTTTGTTCTCTCCAGATGATGAATTCCTCTAAATTGTCTAATGGGGGGAAGCTAGATTCTAGATTCTCTTTTTGCATTCACATGCTTTTGTATGCATGTCGATCCCTTATAGATTTTTTTTTTTTTTTGTTGTGTCCTTCTGTCTCCACATCTTCTTAATGTTACCTAGTCTTGTGTACTTTTATTATTGTTTTTTTCTGTCTCTGCTTCTTCTTTGTAGTACCCAGGCTTGTATTTTTTTTGTTACGTCTTTACTTGATTCTTTCTTTTTAGATCTGTAGAAAAGAAAAATTCAGTGTATGCAAAAAAAAACTTTTTATATGATTATGTTCTTTGTCGTTGTGTGTCGTAAATCAATTAACTAAGTTACATATCTTACAAATACCATTCTAGTATATTTATACTAAATTAGCAAAAACCTATCGTTATTTAGCTGCTTAGATCCGATTCAGCTGAAAAGCCAACCATCTCCGCCACCTTGTTTTCTCCATCTACCTTGTACCATGGTATTGTTTTCTTCTTGGTATAGCCTCCACGCTTCTCTGATATCATCAGGCGACAACTGAGAAGACGTGTCAGGAATCGCTATTTTGAAATCGTTGAATGTACGTTGTTCATCTTTACGATTGTCAGCATTCGAAGGATTTTGCCACAATGGCGGCATTGGTTTTTCAATAGTTTCAATTTCAGGTAGATCATCCAATGTCTCATTGTTCAATTTCCTTCTCTTAACCTCTCTTTTATAGTGTTTGATTTCTTTCTCGTACAATCTCAAATCTCTTTTGTATTCAAGCTGCTCTAAAACTTTAGTTTCGCTCTGTTTCCTTTGCACTTCTTTAGCTTTTTCAACAATCTCACCAACAAAAACTTTCCCCACACCTGCTATAATCTTGGCAAAATCATTACTTATTGTTAGTCCAATAGAATTGTTGACCAATCTTTTGATACCATTAGTGTTTAAATTCGTTCTACGGAAAAATTCATATCTGGTTAGTTGATCAGCATCCATACTTTCAATCAAAAGCTGTTGTCTTTCATTCAAATTCATATCTAATGATACTTCGTCGGGATCAATATCAAACATCTCTAATAAGTCTTCAAATTCTTCAAAACCTTCTTCAGCTTCAAAATCACTATCCGGTGGAACTCCTTCGTCTTCTTCTTGTTTCCTTTGTAAAAGTCTCTCGGATAAATTAATCTCTTTAGATTCCTCCAATGGTTCTAGTAAATAGTTCATAGCTTTTATCATATCTAATGGAACCCCATTTTCGTCCACTTCTTGTGATGGTTTTTCCTTTTCTTTTGGTGCAGTTTGTTGCTGCTGTTGTTGTCCATTTGATTGATCCTTAAATTGTTGTTGTTGTTGTTGTTGTTGTAGCTGTTGTTGTTGTTGCTGCTGTTGTTGTATCAAGTGTTGTTGTTGTAGTTGTAGTTGTTGAATCAAATGCTGTTGTTGTTCTCTCTGTTGTTGTTCTTGTTTCTGTCTTAACGCTTGCGCTTGTTCTTCTGCCAAAGCCAATGCCTGGGCTTGCAGATTATCATAAGGGCTACTCTGTGACTGCGCTTGTACTCTAGCTTGCGCTAGATCTAACTCCTCTCTTTGAGCCAGTATCTCAGCAGTTGTAGGAATTTTAGTCTTTATCTTTGCAGCAGGAGAGAGAACTGGTTCAGGGGTCAATGATTTCAATCTATTTTTTTCATGTTTAGCACGTTTCCTAATTTTCTTTTCTTCTCTAGCTTTTTCTTTGAGTCTTTTCACTTCTTTAGCTTTGGCCTTTTCTTCGGCTCTAGCTCTTTTCTCCTCTTTGGTCCTCTTCTCCTTTCTCTCATCTTTGTACTTCTTTTTATCACTTGATTTCTTACCTTCTTTTCGGCTGCTCTTATCACTGGATTTCTTTCTCTTTGTCTTGACTTCGTCAGTGAAACTTGAACTGCTCGCCTCAGTATCCATCACAGAAGCTGTCTCCGTCAACAGCTGACTTGTCAGCTGATCCAAATCAATGTCAAAACTATGGGTCGGTATGTCATTGCTTTGTCCGGTCTGTATGAAATCTGGTAAAGAGTTGTTGTTATTATTCAATACAGTCTCCTCACCAGAAGACTTGTTATGCTCAACTGTATCATTTTTATCCTGTCTAACACTAGAAGCACTGCTATCTCCATTTCCATTGTTTAAAAACTGAGCTTGGGAATCAGTAGACTGTGGTATTTCATGAGTTCTTGTAGTTGTTGGAATGGGGGTTATTGTTGAAACACTAGCCTCTTGTTGTTTCTGTGGGTCACTTGAATTATCTTGAACGGTCTCCTCCATCGTTATTGTTCTCAGTCTCAAGTATATCTAAAGCCCTACTCCACAAAAAAATGCTGACTCTGCCGTATCTGAAGTCTATGTACATGTACAGTACAGATTGTATACACATTTATTGATCTACTGGGGAGTTTTATCTTTTTTCATTGCATTTGATGGAGAGAATGAGGCATATGATCGATCGACGCCATTTTCACTTTAAGGGTCGTTCGACGCTACGCCAGCTTCGAAAAAGGGTAAAGGTTTCTGATATTCAGCAGCCACGTCCATTGTTGAGCGTTAAGATTTCAACATCATGGTACTGATGATTATTTCTCCAATGAAAGGGAGAGGAAGAAGAAAAAGATAAGTCTCCGAACACTTGTATAATATGATATCAAAGAGGCATCTAGATGGTCTTCATGCGCTTACTCACTTCTTTTTGTCTCTTGACACACGCAAATGGGCGAAGTAGCAGGTTCAGTTACATTATCAATGCAAAAAAAAAGTGCTCCTTATCAGGGGCTCGAACCCTGGACATTTCGGTCGACTTCATGAAACTGAGAATCCTTAAAAGCCGAACGCTCTACCAACTGAGCTAATAAGGATGGAGCACGTCTTCCAAAGGGATAAAATTGTGTTGATGTCATTTGATTCATAACTTGATACCCATCGATATACTGGTACTAATACTGATTTTTTCATCAAGAAACTGCAGAATCATCAAACATTATCGGGGATTGGGAAATCATTATTAGCCATTTCCAGATCCCTACCTCTTTATGGTATGAAACATTTAATCATACAAGGTAGTTCAGTTGTGGATCCTCCTCGGGCTTTAATTAAAATAGTATTAGCTACATACTAAGTAGTTCAATTTATTATAACTAGTAATTTGGTCAGGTGACTGATTTTGATAACACAAAGAAAATATAGATTCTATTAAAACCTTTGTGCCTCCTTCTTGGGATGAATTCTTCTCGCTTTTTGCTGGCGAATTCAGATTGTGAATTCGTCTGAAATAAGTTGGATCTACAGATCTATTTAAGCAATTTTCCATCCAACAACTCCAGTGAATTTTTTTTCCACTGGCTCCTTCAATTTAATTCCTAACTCAATGCGACTCTCAACATCTGGTTTCGTTACTGTTGTAGTTTACTTTATAAATATCACAAACTGTAATCATATATTTAGAATCACACTCCTAAAGATAGTGAGGTTCTGACAAACATAACATATTGCGATCAAAATAGCTATTGAGATATTTTCCAATTTTAGAACTTCACTCTCATTAGGAGTATGACTCTCGATATATGATTACAATTTGTGGTATTTATAAAGTAAGCTACAATAATAAAGGAGCCGAATTAGGTTAGGAGCCAAATTGAAGGAGTCAGTAGAAAATTTTTCACTAGAGTCGTTGGATGTAAAATTACTTAAATAGATCTGTAGGTCCAACTTATTTCAGAAGAAGTCACAATCGGAATTCGTTTAGAAAAAGGAAGAAGAATTTCCCCCCAAGAACGGGGTACAAAGTTTTTAATAGGAAATATATTTTCTTTGTGTTACCAAAATCAGTCGTCTGACCTAATTACAAGTTATAATAAATTGAATTACTTAGTATGTAGCTAATACTATTTTAATAAAGCCCGAGGAGGTACCTTGTATGATTCAGTGCTTCATACCATAAAGAAGTTTAGGGATCTGGAAATGGCTAATAATGTTTTCCCAATTCCCGATAGGTATTTCCTAATTCAGGTATGGTATGGTATCCTACCTCTATATTCTTTATTTGTTGGCATACTAGCTTTTTCTCGTATTTGATAATTTCCACTTTTTTTTTATTTTTACAGAATTCGTCAAGATTTTGTGTTTCATCACTACGTTCCTACTTTTTTATTAATATAGCATATGGCGTTGTAAAATGTAACCAAGTGCCATTTAAATAAATAGGTAAGATGAAAATAATGTAAAGACAATTCTGAAATCCCCAATTTTGCATATATACATAACTAACATTATGAGCTTCGTAATTAAATGCCAACTTTTTTACTCTAATTACTTTAGTCATCATCCAGAGTTGTCAAACCTCTATTAAAATATGTATGCTACAATACAAGGCTTTCGTCACTAGTGTCATATATATCACCAAGCCTTCTGTTTCTCCGCACTTATTAAACTATTAGGTGGTCGGCTCAATAATTATCCTCAAAGGAAGGAAGGAATGTTTTTAATGTAGAGTACTATTTTGTCTTTTATGGACCAATTTTTAAAGCACTCTTCTACGATTAAATTTATACTTTTAAGATAAGAAGCAAAACTTTTGCAAAATACGATTCCACGTTCCTCTGTAGTGTCAGTGAGATGTATCCTACTTGATTGTTCTTTTTTTCTTCAGTTGGTCAGTTCTGGCGACCCAACTGCCAGGTACTCAAACATCAATCAATGAAGCCTACAAACATGTGTTTCTTTCGTCCCTTAGCCTATAACAGCCGGAAGAAGATTCTGTAACATCATGTCAGTATTCTTTTCAAAGCTTGTGCATTAGGGTTCACTCACCATGGCTGACTGACTGACTCTTTGTTACTTCTCCTGTTCCTCTTTTTGTGGCAAATATTTAACAAGCCACACCACACAACGTGGCTGTGCAACTTCTTCTCCTTTTTAATTCTAATTTTCTGTGGCTGTGCATCACAACCCCAATTTGTTCGCCTGGGCTTCCCAAAGAGGAAACGGGCACTGACTTTTCTGGCATTTTGCTTAGTTTCAGTGGTGAGCAGAGTGTGTTTGTTTGTTTGTTGGTTTGTTGGTTGGTTGTTTGGTTGAAGTCCAGTATCTATCTGACATGTTAACAACTACAACAACAACAACAATAATAATAATAACTGAAACTGACTTAAGAATTACTGCAATTTGCTCAAGTTTGATCAGATTACCCATGAGTCTGTGAAAGGTGGTGGGTGATGTGCTCTGTATTTTCGTTCTGTCACCCCACAGAAATGAAATTTGTTTTCAATTCCGAGACTTTTTTTTTCCGATTTAAATCAACTTAGTCTTCTTTTTTGTCTAAATAGCAATTTCCAATTGTCTGCTTGCTCTCTTTACCTAAATAAATCCATATATAAATATACACACATATATCTTTACATTCTTCTCTAATAAATATACACATATTTATTTATTTGTATTTATTTGTATATATATATACATATATATATATTCACATTGAAGTTTGTTTTTCTGTCAGTTCGTTATTTATATCCGGTCTCCTCACAGCAACAATGAGACTTCTTAAAAGCTTATTTAAGCCAATTGCAATATTACTATACTTGGGTGCAATCCTCTGTTTAATTCTTACAATATTAACTGGTTCCACTACTAGTTCAATTCTGAAGAATTTTTATTGGCTTCAAGCGGATACTTCCCGGTATCCAGGAGCCAACAATCCAGTCACTAGATGGACAAACTATAACACTTGTGGAGTTTCAGGAGGCCATAACACTAATTGTGGATCGACTAGTCCTGCATATGGTTTCTCTCCAAAAGACAATTTCGATTCTGAAACTAATTTACCTTCTTCATTTATTAACAATAGAGACACTTATTATTACTTGAGTAGAATTGGATTTGTTTTCCAATGGATTGGTTTATTCTTCTTAGTGGTAGGATTCATTCCATTTTTGTTCTATGTGTTGTTTAACGGACGTTGGAGAATTGCTTTGATTGTTTTATACAGTTTAAGTTTTATCTTCATATTAACTTCTGTTGTGTTAACTACTGCAGTTTTTGTTTTGGGCCGTAAAAAGTTCAACAATGATGGAAGCTCTTCCACCTTAGGATCAAGAACATTTGGAGTTGCCTGGGCTGCCGTTGGATGTTTATTCTTCCTTATTCCATTCTTAGTCTTGTATGGTTCTGGAGGAGGTGGGTTCAGCTTTAGAAAAAGAAGAGGCGAAGCTGGTGGATATTACCACGACGACGATGAGAAAGATGACAGTTGGGCTAGAAAGCGTAGAAAGAGAAGAGAAGAAGAACAATCGAGAAGAAATGAGATGCTGAATCAGAGAAATTTACCAGTTAATGATCATGGAGGTGTCAGTTTTATGAGAGTTATTGACCATAATAGGGATGTCGAGAATGCAAATGGAGGACGTCCAGTTGGTTATCAAGATCAAACTAATTATTATAATAGAAGTAATATTGAAACCCCACCAGTTGAGCCCGAACCAGAGAAATCAGGATCCAAATTTGGATTTTTCAAAAGAAAGAAATCCAGTCCACAAGATTCAGGTATCGATGCTGGAGATACTACTCTTTACTCTACTGGTGGCCAAGGTCAAGTTCCAGAGGGCCAAGTTCAAACAGGTGTAAGAAACGTTACAGACTGAAGGGACAATCTCAACATGAGCGTGCGTCTAATTGGAATGCAAGTGTGTTATACTTACTGTTACTTAGCCCGTTTTAATTTTATTTTTTTCATTTAATGTGTTTTGTGTTTCTTTTTGATTCGGTCACCGGTTTTTGTGCCATTTCATGTATTTACTAAGTTTTTTTTGTGTTTTTCCGTGTTTTCTTTTTTGTTCTGTTTTCGTTTGGCTTTTCAGCCTTTCTATCGATATCCTCTATATGTCTAATCTTTCCCTTTTTGCTGAATATTATTATTGCCTTTACTTTTCTCTTTGTCCGCTTTGTCCGCTTCCGTGATTTGTGTCTAAGTAATTTTTTTTTTGCTGACACAGACAAAGAAGGAAAACGTTATATCTTATTATTAATTATTCCATAGCCCTTATCGAGAGTCAACTAAAAAGAAAAAAACAAGACACTAAGTAATAACAGATAAGATACATAGGCATATACACACCACCACCCTACTCACATAATTGAGGAACCTTTTTCCCTCGTTTGATAAAAATACACAACTGGCTAAAAATAAATCTCCATCACCAAAAAAAAAACAGGAACAACAGGGCAAACATGAAAGGAATAACAAAAAAAGCACAAGAAAAATATAAAGGGGGCAGAATTATTATGGAAAAGAATTACTAAAACACTGAATTACTAATTCTTTTCAATTTTTTCCCGTTTAATCAATTGTTCTGATGTCACATTAGCTTGATCAATCAAGCTACCCGTATTTTCAATTAGACTGGTCTTTTCAACAGCTTGATCATCAACATCATGCACTTCTCTTTTAGGAATTGATGTGGCTTCAAACCTTGTGAGTGCAGTTTTAAGTACTTCCAATTGATTGTCTTTATCAATTATTAATCTCTGTAAAAAACTAACTTTATTTGAAACGTCGCTATCATTATCATTAGTTGACGTTGGCGATAGGAGAAGAGCTTCTTTATATTTTATCAATTCATCATTCAATTCTTCAAATTTCTCAGCTAATAAACTATACGACTTCAAGAGGAATTCATTCTGTTCAGTTAATAAAGCCCAATTATTAGAATAATCAACTTTCCCACCATTGATTTCAATCTGTTTTTTCAAGCTAAGTATAACCTGATCTTTGACAGCATGTGATTTTTCAGAGTCATCTAACTTATTCTGATAAGTGAGCAAGCAATCTTTATAAAAAGTGTTCATCTCATCCATAGTAATCTTCGCCTGACTCAACTGTTTTTGTAATCTGTTAACTTCGTTCATCATCTTCTCGAAATCGTCAGACAATATTTGATTCGAAGCTTCTACATCTGTTGTTAACTTCTCTAATTCAACAATTTTTTCCTCAGATTTAGTATTCAATTGCTCTAAAAATCTAATTTCTTCCCGTTGCTGTTTCACATTTTTCGACATAGCATCATATTTACCCATAGTAACTTTATCTGGTCCTCCTTTTGAAGACAATGACGACGTATCTTGTACAGAACTGCGATTTTTACTATGACTAGTGCTGTTGCTCTGTTGTAATTTATTCACTCTGATGATCAATTGTTGAATATTACTATGCGCCTTAGATAATTCTTCTAACAATGTGTCTCTTTCTAATGCCGTTTGATCTAATTCTTTCGAGAATTCCGATGCTTGGACACTTAATTTTTTCAACAACACTTCATATATCCGAGACTGTTTGAAAATAGTCACGTCATTCGTTGTAATACTCGGATCTTCTGAAAAATCCAACAGATTCCCAAGAGGTTCATCAGAAAAAGTAACAACATCAATCTCATTACTTTGATGTTGGTCAGACAGGGAAGGTGAAAGAATTGACTGTTGTTGTCTTTTCAATTGAGATTCTAGCGATATAATGTACTTGTTTTTCTCGTCTAATTGAGCATTTGAAGCATCTAGAGAAGACTTCAATTTAAGATTTTCAGTCTCGCTGTCCATGATAAAAAATAAAGCGATAAGCGAATACGATGCAATGGGGTATCTTAGTTTTTATATAAGTAAGTGGAGTGCTATAAAATGTCATCTTTTTTTCAAGGATTGAAGAGATAAATAGAAATAAATATACAGAGAGAAGTGGTAAAATAAATTAAATAAGCAGGGGGAATACAAAATGTGTAAGGATGTTTAATTAGTTGTTAGTTTTACCCCATTTTCCGTTTCTTATTTTCCTTATTTTCCCTATTTTCCTTATTTTTTTCCCTATTTTCCTTATTTCCATCCCTTCTTTTCTTTCTGGGAGAGTTGGAAAGTACGGCAAGTTGGGTTAGTCATGGGTTGGATATGCGTTGGTCTGTTCATTCAATTCATAGTTTGGGTATTTTGTGATCGGGTAAGAATGGACCTACTTCATTTCTAATTTAGTCATGTTCCGTCAAAGTTCATCTCTTTTTTCATTCAAATTTCAAGTACATAGCTACAATATTTATATACTTAAAAAAAAAAATACCCATATTTTTTTTTACTCAGTCAATGAGTCAAGTTAATAGGTTTACCAGCTTCCCATTCTTTCAAAGCATTCTTGATGTTCGACCAATACTTCAACTTGACAGTTTCCAAAGCTGCATTTTCATAGTCTTGCAATCTATATAACTCATTCAAATTTTCAACACTTTTCTTCATTCTATTATTATTCTCAGCATTTATCTTATTCAGATCTTCTTCATTTACTATATTCTCTAAATCTTCGTGAATCTCCAAAATTTGTAAAAGAATAGATTGATCTTTGAATTGGAATTTCCTATTGATTTCGTCGTTCGTCAAGTCAATGCCTGCATTTCTATACAACAAGTACTGAGATCTTGTCAATGGGTCCAGTAACGTTTTATAAGCTTTATTTATTAGTGAAGAATATCCTGCAATATTATTACCACTACCACTACCAGTGGCATTGCCACTGCCACCTCCACCTAACGCATTCAACGAAGCTAGTCTGTCCGGATGATTAACGCCTTGTAACATCTTGTACTCTTTCTTTAAATGTGTGTTAGATATGACGAAATTCGACTTTGGTGGAGGCCCGTTAGGGAATGTCTGTGGGAATAATCTGTAGTAGTCGACTGGTGGGGAAGAAGATTGGAACCGAACGGACAGAGTTCTTCGAGTGGACGAAAGGAGTGGAGTGTGTTTGCCGGAGAGTCTGCATATATAAGACTGTATCATTGTGGATAATGTGCTGTATTATCAAGTACAAACCAACCACCAACCATCACCATCACCATCACCAACTCCCAACACAAACAACACAAACAAAGTAAAACAAACGTCTCTCAAATGCAAAACCCTCACAAAAAAAAAAACCCGGGCCAAAAAAAATGAAATCAGAAAAATTTAACCGGCAAAAAAAAAAAAAATGAGGGGAGCGTCGAAAATTTTTCTTTTTTAAGTTTCGTCTTGTCCAATTTTCTCTTCTTTTGGCTGTTTCTTCCTCAACGACACTGATATAAACACGATATATACAGTATTATACTATATTATAGTATAGTATCTTACTATTTAATCATTTATTTCTATCTGTTGATCAGAAGAACTAACCATGGCCGGGTTCGGAAGACACTGTAAGTTTTAATTACGTCCACTTGTTCTCATTGTTTTTGCTTTTGTTTATACTATACTGTGTGTTGTAATTATCAATCTACATGATGATCAACCATATAATCCATGTTTCAACCGAGATTTAACTATCAGTGATACAAAATATACTCTGACATAATATAATGCTTTTTCAACAAACAGTTTCTCCAAAGAAGAATAATAAAACAAAGCAAAAACATACCCGAATCAATAATAATATGTACACTGTTTCATATTACTAACATTTTTTATCGGATTTATTTGTTAATTAATCCATTTCAAACTCTTCAAGTACTTCGCACCGATAAAGGTGTCGAAAATTTCAGCTACTTTAGAGAAAACATATCAATGTACTACAAAATCAATGCTAAATCTGTTGGGTTTGCAGTTTTTTGGTTAGTTGCGATACCTGTCAGTTTAACCTATGTTGGTTACAAGTATCAAGATGTCAATCTTATTGCTAAGAGAAGAGATAGACCTGTTTTTGATAATGAGTATATTCCAAGAACGTGAGGGAGAAGAGAGTAAGAAGAGCCTTTCTCTGTTTTTTTTGATCAATCAATAAAAACTCATCTCATCATCTTCTCATCTATTTATCTAGTTGAAATCACTGGCTTGATTTCAATCGTCCCAATT
Source organism: Ogataea pilisensis (assembly GCA_003707685.2). NCBI lineage: Eukaryota > Fungi > Ascomycota > Pichiomycetes > Pichiales > Pichiaceae > Ogataea > Ogataea pilisensis. Next base: position 57,158 of record PPKM02000066.1, read on the forward strand.
ATTTATTTATTTATCTTATCGCCTGCTTATTTATTTATTTATTTTCACCACGCTATTTCGTTCACGTCACCTCTATTTATTTATAACCTTTATCTTATGTCTTAACGTTCAAATCACTTATCACACATAACACGTATCAGCTAGATTCGCATCGTATTTATCTTGCTTCTTGTACAATGAGATGGTTCATACCTAATCATCAGTATCAGTCTTCATATATCAATACAGTTATCTTATTTGTACAATCTATATACAATAACAAAAGGAAAAGGTATAAACAATAACCAACTTGTAAAAAATAAAAAAAGACACATGACAGTACAAAACATACATATGATAATACTTTTGAACCATTTCCGGTCCTTTGTACAAAATCATCTCATTCTCAGCCTTTTAATTTTCATGTTGGGATATTCTCCACCACTACCTTCTAAAACCACTTCACTGTCCTCTTCTTCATCATAATCAGTACCAAATTCATCATTTTCTTCTTTGTCTCTACTTCTACCACCACTGGTCAGAAGTGTGCCTATATCATGCTTGGGTTTCCCGAAATCCTTATTTGCAAACTCACTTGGATTTGATTTTTTGTTCGAATTGGAATTGATCTTCTTATTGGTTGGTTTCCTCATTCTTGGACTTGACCTGGCATTGAATTTTGATGTTGTTAGGTCAACAATTGTCGGGTTACCTATTTCGTTATTATTTTTTTCCTTTTCTTTATAATTAGTCCTGGATTTCGTTTTAGGTTCATTTCCTTTTCCATTTCCATTTCCATTTCCATGTTCATGTTTAACTTTCACTTCACCTTGTTTGAGTCTCTTTGTATTTGATGAAAAACTATCATCTTCCATCTCACTTTTTGCACCTGCACTGGCTCTTCCTTCTCCTTCGTCCTCGTCTTCATAAGGCACAATATCTTCTAGTCTTTCTTCTTCGTCCCTCCATAACTTCATCAACGTATCGAAATCAACCCTCTCTATTAATTTCTCCAAATCGCTATCAAAGCTACCAAATAACAAGTCCGAAGGCTTATCGCTTTCATTAGGTGAATACTCATCGATTGGTATTTCTAGTGAGTTGAGAAGCTTGCAAAGTAGACTTAATTGAGAAGACCAATTTCTATTGTGGAAAAATTTAATAGATGAAGAGATTAATGTTTCTAAATGTAGATAAGGAAGATCGGAATTTGATATACGATAATGCGTCTCTTGATAAGAATTATTAAATTTGATTGTATCTATAGCTAACATAACTTTTAATTCTAACAAATTTCCTAAATCTTTCATAAATAAATCAGTTTCTAAATTTTCAAATCCATCAAAAAATAAAATGTTTGGTTTTTTAAAACTTAAAAACCAAAATTTTAAAAGAATTGCAATTGTATTAACTTTGGAATCTGCAATTGGGAACATAAAATTATATAATGTTGAATAATCTTGTAAATGTAATATGAATTTAAACTTGGTTTCTTCCCATTTAGAATGCTTATTTTTTAATGCATATCCTGAATTTGCCATCTCATCGTTAAAATCAAGTAATTGGAAATTCATCATTTTAAAAGGTGGAACCAATTCAATTATATCACGACCATGTAATAATAGCCTTTTAATTATTTGACGACTGAAATAATTTATAATACGGAAATCATTTAATTTATTAAGCACTTGGTCTATAATCAGATCACCTTCCCATCTCCCCTTTGAATCTAAACAGGCAACAGATCTATAAATTTTAAACAAGACTTCAATAAATTTGTTACGTTGTAGAAAAATCATGTAACGATGTTCAGAAAACTCAAAAATTTCATCGTGAGTCAAATCAAACAATCTATCAAAATCAACAAGCTTAATTTCAAATTCATCATCAGCAACCTTCAAATGAGTATCCAGAAACACTGCCAAGGCATACTGTTGTTCCCTTGGACGCTTGTTTCTAAAAATTTCACTACTATGATGTGATAAGACACAGTATTTGAAATTAAACAGTGCCTTGGATCTTTCAACAACGACTGTTTCAATTTCAGATTGACTGACTCTGAAATTTTGAAGTTTTGATCTTACTAGATTTCTAAACTCTGGAACAAACAATTTAATACATTCGGATTGGGTTAATTGTTTTTTGGATGATAATATCAATTTGATAATCAAATGAATTTCCAACTCAGTGAAAGATTCTAAAAAATTCTTGTTGCGTTGAAAAGCAGTTTTCATATTCGAATCATTGAAACGTAGTCCATGATTGAAACGATCATGTCTGTAGAAATGTCTGTGCCTATGACTATGGTGCTGATCAAAATGTCTGTTGTCAAGATCCTCGGAATGTTCATCGATTTCTTGTTCTTGATATAGACGTAGCTCAAGATCGGGGAATTCAGTTTTTAGCAAAGAGATGATTTCATCCTCACTTAATTGAAACTCTTCAATGTTCAAAAGCTTCCATATTTCAAAATGTTTCAAGATTTTATCTTTGAAATTATTCAAATTTGAATGATTCACTTTGATTCGTAAGTGCATCAATATAAGAACAAAAAAAACAGAGGATCAAAGTAAGATAAAACTACGACAACAACAATAAACACGCACAAAAAAATCAAGAGCGCAATTGTTTTTTTTCTAAAGGATGTAATAAGTTAAGTTAAAGTAAAGTAGGCAGTATCTTGTTATCTGTAAAATACACCTGGATAATTTTGACAACAATTGATAAGTGAAGGAATAATCAATTCCTTTCGATTGAGAAGCGGATTAGTAACAAAAACAGACAGAAAGAGACTATCTCTGAGTGACTTCAATTCAATTCAATTCAACCGATAAGTAACCAATCTGGGAATCAACAATTAATAGCAAAATTCAGACAAAACAAACCAAAACAAACAACTGATTCCTCGACATAACAAGTGTACAGATTGAAAACAAGTCAAAACACAGAAAATACGAACAAATTCGATGCACCGCCCACTCCAAAGAACCTTAAAAGGTCATGTGATCGTCGTATTTGTTTTCTTTTTTGGTTTACTTTATTTATTTTAATTTAATGCCTATGTTGGTTATCGAAAAGATACGTTATATAAAGTAGAGATACAAATATACATATCGCATAAAGAAAATGGTGGAAGAGTTTGGGACAAGAGGTATCTTAGTGAAGAATCATAAACTGAAAGACCAAAAAAGTGAAACTGAACGGAAATAAATAAATAAATAAACAATCAGGTGAATAATTAAACACTTTTTGTTTTTCTTCTGGTTTCTTCTCATGTGATTAATTAATCAACTGTCTTTTGTCATCATCATAACACGGGATCCATAATATTCTTTCCTTCAGCTGTCATCTTTTTAGCCCATTGTCTAGCTAAGATACTGACTTTCATGAATTTTCTAGAGGCGTATTTCTTAAAAAATTCTTCATGAATAATAGGGCTAATTAGATAATCCATAATCATCTCACAAACTTCTTTTAAATCAGATTCTTTATAACCCCCACTATAGTGGATTAAATTACCGTTCCATTCGAATTTAGCCAACATTTTTCTTGAGATGTACATCGCTGCAGCTGAACTTAAAGATGGTAAGAATCCAATGAATTTATGGTCTATTATGGAGATTTCTAATAAATACTTACCTATTGTTCTTGATTGAACATCGTAGTCGTCAGCTTTGGAAATTCTTCTTAAGAAATTCATTGGATTTGGATAACTCATATTGAAATTTAAAATTTCCAGAATAAATTTTTCAGCATTTAAGATTTCATCTTCAGTAAAACCACCATCAGTCACATAAGCGTAATTTTTAACAGATGGTGAATAAACTTCTTCATATTTAGCAGCAATGAATAATGAACCTGTCGCTAATAATTGTAATCTATCAACTTGAACAGATTCTTTCGACATAAATCTATCCATTATATTTATGGCCAAATATAGAGTTTCAGGTAATAATCTAAATTTTAAATGAACTTCAACCATCCAATCAACCAAGATTGATCTCATTTTTGGTCTTAAATTTCGTTGCCAATGTAAATAATTTGGATCAGGTAATGTTTTAATCTCTAATTCGTGCAAATATTCGAAAATTTCATTGACATATTCACTAACCATTAGTGGATCATCTGTATCATCTGCGTCAAGGTCATCCCATACGTATTCTTCAACGACTCTTGCCTTTTTAACTTCTTGAGCGTCTTCTTGTTCTAATAAATCAGTGGCCGAATCAGTTGCTTGTCTTTTTAAAGACATTCTTCTGTTTTCATCAAGTATTTGTTCTTCAGTCTTATCGAAATCAGTCGCTTGTTGCATATCTATATTATCCTGTTGAGGTATCTGTTGTGGTTGTATTTCTTGTTGTTGTTGTTGTGATTGTTGTTGTGATTGTGATTCTGATTGTGGTTGTGATGGTGGTTGTGACTGTGGTTGAAGTTGAAACTCAAGTTGGTGTTGGTCGGCATCTGATTTGATATTGATGGGTTTGTTTTGATGGTTCAACTGTTGTGGTTGTATCTTGGAATTTTGAGGTTGTGACGAAGAATGTTGCGGTTGTGAAGAAGAATGTTGCGATGGCAAGCTCGACCTAGATTTGGAGACAATTACAGTAGATGTAGGAACACCAGCCAAAATAGAGCTGTTATTATTCAAATCAGTTAAAGCGGATCTGGCTCTAGTCAAAGATTGTCTAGTTCTAGATGGTAATTCTTGTTGGACATTTTTGATTGGTCTTGCCCCACTTATCTGGGGCATATTTTCATCGTCAGTCTGCATTTGCGATAATTCCTAAATAAATAAATTAAAATACCCATAGAAACACGAAAAGGGAGAAATTTGGAGAAGAAGATGTTAGTATTTAAAACTGTGAGCAAAAAAACATCGAGAGTCATCTCGTGTCAAATTGAAAGCAAAGGAAAGGAAAAAAAGAATGTGACAAAAATAATGTCTCCCTTTTTTTTAATTTGATAATATGAAAAGAAACCTAAAAAATATGAATACGTACTTTAGACATGAAATTGGACTTTTTCTTTGTGTGTTTTTTTTTTCGTGGTGGTATCAATATAGCGTAGGTATTAGGAACGTGAGGATAAGAGAAGAAAAAGAGAGAGAGGTAGTATCTGTATTTCCTTAAATTTCGTCTTCGATAGGAGTAATCTTCCGTCTGGTGTTGAGAGCTTATGAGTTGCTAGCAAAAGAGATAGTAAGTGGGTGTTGGACCAAACGCAGAGACACGTGAAAGGCGGGAAGGAAGTAAGTGATTAGTTTGAACTAGCAGAGAGTCGACTTGACCTATAGGAATCAACAAAGAGCAGACTTCAGTACTTTTGACAAGGTGGCAAGACACAGACAAGACAAAGAAGAGTAGAATATGGTAATATTACATGTATCACAAATAGTTTACAGTCAACAAGACAAGAATCGAGTGGTGTTTTTTTTGGTTACAGCAAAATGTAAATGTTTTTGTTTTCTCCATTGGGAAAAAGAGCGAAAGAGAGTCGTGTGGCTGCCAGGAGCGAGTTTGGCTGAAAGGGGAAAGAGGTAAACAGAGCGGGCGGTGACTGGTGGTGCGAGGTGTGTGTTTCAGATGGGGTTGTCCGTATTTGCTGTGGTTTAGTTGGGTTTAGTTGGGTTTATTCAAGTATTTTCAACTTTTATTCACTTATAATACATGCTATTAGGGGTTCGGTTTGGTGTCCAACTATGTACGAGAGATTAGCTAACATCTATATCTGACATCACATCCTATATAACTTTTACCGCCGAGTCCCATCCCATCCCATCTTTTTATCAAAATCATCAATCTCCTTTTGGCACAACTTATCCTCTTCGTGCCATTGTAAATTCAAGTTATTGGAGTACCTCTGATGAAAAATCTCTGCACAATTAATCTTGCAAATCTTTCCAAACAATATACTTGGGTTCATATCAGATTGCTTTTTTAATTGTTGTTTAATGCTAATATTGGTCCCCCAGTCAGCTAGCTGTTTCAATGATTCTTCTTCTTCGTTGTCTGAATTAATATCCGGCAACTCATTACTTAATATCGTAGTAGTAATAGCAGTAGTAGTAGCAGCAGCAGCAGCAGCATTTATGACAGGTTTATGGACATGCGTAGTCTTAGTTTGGAAAGAAGACGACAATGATGTTGTTGAACTTGGGTTGAAATTGGTGTTCTTTTTAAGCACTCTTAACTTATCTTGACCAACGATTTGATTCAATTTGGGATGATGCACAGGTATTTGTTGCAATGGATTACTGTATTCTATTTTTGCCTTTTTTGAATGTATCAAATTTTCAGATTTCTTTCTTTTCTCCAATTTCTTACTCAAGTCAATTAGTGACTTAGGTTCAGACTGACCATTGTGTAATTGTGGTAAAGGGTATATAGAAGTAGCTCTCGGTTGTAATTTTTGCTCGGTTAGTTTCTTTGATTGACTTAATTCATTTAATTTAGAATCACGTATTAGTGATTCCGATGCGTTCAACTTAGATTGGATTAAAGGTTTCAAGACTTTAGAGTTTGCCAATAAAGTACTAATGGATGTAGTGGAAGGTATACTTGAAGATGACGGAATTGGGTGACGTTTTTGAGGTGATCTTGATAACTTAGCAGATGAGGCAAGAGAATAAGCGACAGGATTCTCATTCTGATTTTTTTTTTCCAATTTCAGCGATTGAAATAGCGTTGATTTTTTAAGCGAATCATCAATTTTCAATCTAACAGGAGTCTTAACTATATTAGATTTGATTGGAGAGTTTGTTGATCTATCAATCGCTGGAGATCTTCTCACTCTTTTGGCACTTGATTCTGTAGGTAATGCCAATCTGGAAAACAAATTGATATTTTCCATCTTAGAGCGACTAGGAGACTTATCTGTATAGATAGCATCTTTATTCATACCAAATTTTCGCTGCTCTTGTTGATGATGTTGTTGCTGCTGTTGTTGTTGCTGTTGTTGTGCGGTTCTTAAAGGAGACGGTGTATTTGATTTCAAATTAGTCTTCATTTTTCTATTAATTTTAATTGTAGGTTCACTACTACTTGGATTAGTAGGGGAGTATATGTCAATTGAAGGCAACCTTAAACTAAAAGAATCCTTGCTGAAAAAATCTAAAGATGCTTGATCTTTAAATGGTGAAGTTTCATCCTTTAATTCATTAGCAACAAGGGCCTTACTTCTTGTTACTTTCTTCAACTGGGTTCTAGCATTTGTAGGTTCGGGCGTTGGATATATGGGAAAATCTAACTTGTTTGGAGATTTCGATAATTCCAATTTCTTATTAGCTTTCCTTTGATGACTTGGATGTATAGATTTTCTTAATGATTTTTTCTTGTTTGACTTACCAATAGTTAACGGCTCTCTTGAAGGTAATTCGGCAAACTTAATAGGCGATCTGCTAGCATTTGGTGTGATACTATTATTTATGTTTGGGAACTTGTTACTCTTGTCATCATCGGTTTTTAATGGAATTCTAATATGCGACAACTCAATTTTCTCTAATTTACCGATCTCAAAACTCATATTGTTATCTATGTCACTAATCATCACATCATCTTCTAGCAAATCAGAAAGAGCTTTATCATTATCTTCAATAGAAGTAGCAGTACTGATCGTAACGGGGGCAGGTACAATATTGTTATCTTCTTCTTCTGCTTTATTTCCTTCTTGTAGTTTTTCCTCTCTGTTTGATATTACAGAATGCTGATTGTGAGATTTATCATTGTCATCAAGTGTTTTGTGAACTAATAACGGTGAACTGTCGTCGTGAGGTGGTTCAGGCTGTTCTTGTTGTTGGGTGATAGAAGAGTCAGCCTTGTTGGAGCTATATAATATACTCTTTACAGCAAATGATTTTCTGATATTTTTACTGATTGCCTCGAATGACAAATCAGCCTTGAAATTGTCGCCTTCATCTAATGTACTTGAGTCATTTTTCGATTCAGATTGCTCGGATGCCCTTTCTGACGGTGGCAATACGTCTTGTGTCGCTTTGCCAAGTTTTTCGTCAGATATAATTATCTTTTGTTTAAATGCGTTGCCTTCTCCTGATTCTAAGAGACGTTCATGATCACTGACTTCTGTTGCACTAGGTAGATTATTGTTATCAATGGTTGAAAGGTCGGCTTCCTTACTAATTGGGATAGCATCATGAGACTCACTATCTTTGAAGCCTGAATGTGGTTTAGTGATTATGGCAGTAGCATTCTCGGTGCTCTCTGTGATCAATGAGATTGTATTTTTGGTGCTTTCTGTAATCAATGAAGTGGTATTTTTCATAACTTCTAGCTCTCTAGAATGGAGTTTCCTGATGGGAGAATTAACTCTATCTCTGAATTTCTTGGGTGATCTAAGGATCAATACTGAATAATCACCGACATCTGATTGTAAAGAACCACCTAAAACAGGAATAGAGGTGATAGTAGAGGCTGCATTGTTGTTATCAATTGTAATACTGGAAGAGGTATGATCAATATCTTGTTCCTCCTGTTCCTCTGCTTCTTCTTCTTCTTTGCTTAACAGTGACTCAGATAAATCATCCTCGCCATTCAAAATATCATGCATAATCTCATTAATCCACTCATTGTTCTCAATCATAGCCAATCCCAGTTGTTCGACGTTGGACTCTATCAATTTAGTTCCGATATGAACCTCATTAGCAAACCATTTGGAGAAACCTGGTATGGAGACCGTTGAAGTGTTTGTTGAGTTGACACTCTTCTGCTTTTTTGAAGAAGCAGCAGCTTTCAACCCCCACATAAGTTGATTATTTGCGTGTTTTAGATGCGTGTCCAAATATATATATGCTTGCTAATTGTAAGAATAACAAACACATCTATGATGGAATCGATTGTCTGATTTTATTGTTTGTTTGTTTGTTTATTAAGAGGTTTCGTTTGTTTTGGTTTCGATGCTCTAGTTTTTGGTGTGTGCATCTCTACACCCGAAGATTTGTCTCTTTTTTGCTTGAGACACGACGAAAAAAAAAATTTAGAAAAATGCACTGGATCAGATCTTTTTGTTTGTAAGAGAGTTAAACAAGAGACTTATCAAATGAAAAAGGGTTGAACAAGGATCCTTTTTGCTCTGGTTTTGACTATGTAAAGCGGCGAGTACACCATCTCAACTTAGCATTTACGAGTCCGCATCTATATATGTTGTCATCTTCGTCATCGGCCTCGAAAAAGGCCAAATATACGACTAATGTCAGTTCTGGAGTAGTGGAGAAGCTATCTGAGATCTTGGCCCAACTCGATAATGAACAGGACCTCAAGACTGACAATCAACTTGTCTTGACTAACCTAAGCAACTTCTTGGAGATAACTTCCAATATAACTTCATTGGTTCAAGGGTTTTCATATTATGCTACGGTCAATGATCATTCGAACTTGTCTGATATAACTTCTAAAATGACAAAACTGATTCAATTTTCTTCCAAGGTTTTATCTTTACACAAACACATTACAATCCTAATGAATGAGTTGATATCCAGTTACAATATTAAAGTTTTTTATAGATGCCTAAATAATTCGAGATCAAGTATAACGAATCCGGCTTTAAAATTGATGATCTCGATAGTTCAATTCAAAGATGGTATATTAATTGACCAATTCTTGGATAATTTTGATATGACTTTAAAAGTGTTACCACAGTTGATGGTTCCAAATAAGTTGGAATTGGCTGAACCAAAAAAGTGTATGACTAAGTTTTCAATCAGATACAATTTTGTTAAATTCTGGATCAATTTGTCTCAGTACTCTAATTCATTAACCAGAAAAGATTTATTGATTAACAACAAAAGAATAATGACCAATTGGATGAAGTATGTAAGTACTCATGACTCTGCAGAGTTATTACAAGAAATGTTGAACTTCTTCCATGAAAAGATCTTAAAAGAAGAATCATATAAGAAAATGACAAAATGTAAGATTTTCGGTGATTGGACTGTTAAGAAGTTAGTTGAATTGTATCATGTTCAAGACTTGAGAGAGTCATTACATAATTTCCTTGTTAAAATGACTACTGATTATAAAGAAGGTTTAGTGTTTTATGACGATAAAATATGGTTCAACTCACCGATTGAGAATAGTAATACATCAATGTCATTAACATCTTCATCATCATCATCATCATCAGGGGGAGTTCCCATTACTGTAGGTGAGAGAACATTCAAAGTTTATAACAAATTAATATTCAATCTATTAACTGGTCTTAAACCATGGAATGATGACAAACAACTTGATTTGGTCGTTACTGTCTTGAAAGCTATTCCAGAATTGGTCCCACTTTACAATTTTTATTCTTTCCATTCAACGGGATCCCATGATCCAGTATTAAGTTCATACTTCATTGGGCAAAGTTTGTTATTGACAAGATTGATCCAATTACCAATTCCAGAACAATTTAGCAACATGGTCAAGACTCAAGCCAGACAACAACAAGACTCAGCTTCTTCTGTGTTCACAAGTGATGGAGATTTATCAGCTATTATCATCATTGAAGCGATTTGCCCAAGCCAAATAAATCGTTCCTCATTATCAAAGAGCTTAACTGTTGACTCCCAATTAATTAGACACATTAATACAGAATTAATAATTTCGATCTTCCAGAAGCTAGAGCAAATGCTTAAATTGCTATCGTATGACGATTCAAGTTTATACAGCGATGTTAGAAGTGAATTATTCGAAATCATGATCAGTCAAAAACTACCAGATTTTAGTGTTATTGTAGGTGCGTTACATGACTGTTATAAAAAAAATCCTGATAACAAGTTATTGATTTTTAATTATCTGAGAATCAGTCAATATTACGGATCAGTACTTTCTTCTCCGCTGGTTTTACCAAATATCAACCTAGGTCAGGAACAAGACAAAGATTTTAAAGGTATTGATTTAGTCATTCTTGGAAGCTACTTGGAACTTAATTCAGATTCACAACAAAACAAATGGTGGTCTGTGTCAGGTAAAAATTCGTTATTCACTACTATTGCAAGATGGCCTTACCAGTTGAAGCTTAAGAATGCAGATTCCTCTAATATTACTAATAAAGTTGTCAGTGTTTTAGCTAATTTACTTGATTCTACCTTGGTCTTCAATAATTTCAAATCTAATGATAACCACATTTTAAACTCTCAAGCGTTTGCTTTGCTTTACTCTCTTGATCAGTTCTCAAATTATGTTAAGGATGAAGCTAAAATTGACGAAGTCTGTAGAATCATAGACGAAGCTATTTCAAGGTGTGTCAGAACACCGTATAGATACATTGATATCGCTGATGAAATTGATCGAAAAAACCCTGTCAGCCCTTTCTACGTTGCTGTTATAGAGCAGTCTAAATTCACAAAAGATAGCGACACTGAGGATGTTTTAGTATGGATCAAGCTTCTCAGTAAATACCTGATTTTACTTGGAGAGCCGACAGATTCCATGAAGAAGGTAGTTGAGAAGTATTGGGCATTGGAAGACTTAATTGATATTGATGACAATGCTTATGAATCATCATTGGAAGAATTTCATGAGAAGTTTTATGGAACGTTGTCAGAGTCGCAGAAATTATCATTTTTCGAATCTGTGGTTAATTTGCCTGTTGAAAAATTGAAAAAAATTATTGAAAACAAATTTCCAATGTCAGATAATGATATCATTGCTATTGTGCAAAGATGTCACTACATTATCAACTCTCCAGAGTTATCACTATCCAATGTGGAAGATCTCATGGTTGCATTGATTTCCAAAATGGGTAACTATCTAATTCAGAAATTCCGTTTGTCTTTCTCTACTGAAGAGACATCAATCAATCATTTAAACCTTTTGAGTATGAAATATTGGGAGAAATTATACATTTCCATTCCAAATCGCTACAATGATGATAATTTTACTTCTGCAAAAAAATGTTTCGTCGCTGGTTTATTGAACGAAGTCTTTTATAATTTATCTGAATATGAAGAAGGTGAAGAAAAAGAAAAACTTTTCATAGATTACTGCAAGTTGATTTGTTTGTCTTTAGAAAATACGGTTGTTAGTGGCGATATATTGTCTCAGGACTTGCAAAAAGTTTTGTCTGATTCATTATGGATCCTAGATAACGAATCGGTCGTCAGATATTTGACTTTATTAAAGAGCAATTTTGCAAATTTGGTCAAAGATAAACTCTTTGCTATTGCAGTGGAAAGAAATATCAAGCTAAGTGCGTCTGACTTTGTTGACTTAATTGACGAACGTAATTCTGATCATTCCAAAGAAATTGCCACTTTGGCTGAAGGTGTCCCATTTGGTCTACATGAAGTTGAATTAATCGTAGACAGAGCGACTAAGGAATCAAATGAAGAGACTTACTTGTATGATGTGCTAACTGCTATTGTCAAAGGTGACTCTAGTTTTGCAGATTTGGTGATCTCCAGAATCTCACCTGTGGCAGCTTCGCTAGTTGAACAAGATAGAAAATGCTTAGGTTTCTTGACTACCTTGAGTACGTATAGTAATGATTCAAAATCTCCTTTGGTTCAGCTCGTTTATGAATCGTCAATTAAAGGAATTGAACAGATCATTGAAGCTGGGAAAGTTGGTGATTTCCCGTTGATCTTGTACTTGAAAGCAATCGCTGAACATTCGTCCAACAACAGAGAGAATGATACCAATGAGCAAAAGAAATTGGAGAACTTACAAATTATTGAAAAACTAATGCATCTTGATACTTTTAAGAATGATGCTACTTTAATTTTTTCAAATGAGTTTGTCAGTTTTATTGTCAACTCAGTGACTGTTGAAACTGATAAATCTATCTTGAAAACATGGATATACAGAGGAACGTTGTATATCACTAAGATGTTCGCAGAAACTGAAGGTGACGATGAATTACCGTTGTCGTTCTTGCATTTTCTCCAATCTTTGAAGGATGTCTTGTTTAAGTTTCCAGTTTGGAAAATCATTCCAAAAGCTATGCTGAATGCGCAGTTAGAAGTTATCCTATCTAGGAAGTGGGTTAAGAATGATGAAGTTCTTCAATACGTTAATTGTCTATTGATTTCAGGATCCAAGAACGTTGTCGCTTTTGAAAAACTCATTCAAATTTTCATCAATAATGAGATGAATAGTTTGAATGAATTACCCTCAAAAACTAATTTACATACTAGGTTTCATTCGGCTTTGATTTTGTCCACATTATTCAACTATGAAATTGTGAAAGTTTCGACTTTCGAAAACCAAGTTAAGGTGCTGAAATTATATTTAGGTTCCATCAGAGCTGAAGATTTGGTCATCAAGAATATCTTACTCGGTTTAGAATCAAGTACAAACAAGAGTTGGATTCATTATGTTACTAACTGGGAACTACAAGATGAAGAAGTTTCATTAGATTTTGCTTCTACTAGTAAACTTATCACCAACACTCCAGGTTCGTCGTTTAGATTGACAATAAACCTATCTGGTAAATTCCTTAAGGACTCAATTGACAACTTCAAAGGATCATCTGAATTTTTTAAGCTTCCTAGCCTCAAGACAGGTATTAACACTGCTGATTTCAACTGGAATTCGTGGACAACATATTGGAACCATAACAACGTGGTTTTAGATTCTAAGAATCTTGGATACGAGTATGAGAACACTATATATGATCCGGAATTTTTGATGTTATTGGTGATCAACAACGATGAACTTTTTAAATATGAAAACAATGAAGTTAAAGTTGATGTCAAGAAACTTGTTGATTCCAATCTACTTCAGTTCATCGTGATAAATTTGGCGAATAAAAACAAAGACATTGCGAAAATTTCCAAAAGAATCTTATATACATGCCTTTTGAGCCTTGAAGAGCAAATTAAACAGGTAAATGAACAAAAGGAACTTAAAGATAAGACTACGTCAACATCAACCACGATATCACCTACAACAGAATCTTCTAAGTTGCAATTGTTTGCATTTAAAGATCGATTGGTGTTCAAATTGTACATTGGTAACTTGTTACATACCTTAGAAGAATGTAAAGAAGAGGAAGAAGTTTCACCATTAGTGATATGCATGCTATCCCATATGATTCCTATTCTAAACAATCCAGGAAGTTTCTTATACGAGAAAACGTATAGATTCCTTCTTGGTGGTTCTAAGTTCAGAATTTTTGAGCTCCCGTTATTTAAATCCATAACTCAAACATTTGTTAAAGATGTTCATTTGACATCTAATTCAGCTTCTACACAATCATCGGGTATAAACAACGATGACGATCATTATAAACAGCTAACATGGTTTCTTACAACTTTGTTTAAATCGCTCACCACTTCAGCTGATTTGAAAGCATTGAACAGAAATGGTGTTCTTGAATACATATTAAACTTAACATTATCACCTTTCTTAAGCGTCAAGATTCAGTCTGAAATTGCCAAGATTTTAATCAAGATCACCGAAATTCCAAATGGTGCAGATCTATTAGTTAGATCTTACGGTCTATTAAGTTTTGTTGAAACTAAGACATATAAATTGGCAGATTTGAAAAACTCTAGTAGACTGAATAGAGAAAAATTAATTGGTGATTTCAATTTACTAAATTATCAAAAATTAGCTGTTATGGCTAAAGTCGGTGCTGATTGTAATGGTGCTGATAAGAGAGCAAGAGAATGGACCGATGATGATCTAGATAACACTGTTAAGAGAATTTTGATCGAATAAGCGGCGCTTTGAAAGCTTCTCTCAAGAGTCTTGTTATTTTTATACTTTTTCATGTCGCATTAAATAAATGAACAGTTTTTTACTGTGATTTCCCCCTTTTTTTTTTAATAGAACAATAGCATAACTAATCTAAGTAAGATAATCAGAAAAAAAAAAGCAGTATTAGGGTAAAAGAAAAGCTTAGCGTAACACCTATTGTATAAAATACAGTAAAGCAAAATCTCATGTGTTATAAAACAAAAACAAAAAAATAAAACACTAGAAATAAGCAATGATAATAATAGTAAAGAAATAAGCAATATACACATTCTAGTTCAGCTTATCAACATCCTCCATTTTGATATCACCTTCTTCGTCATGATCTTTCTTGTTCCGAGCAGCAACCTCTTGTGCCAACCTTTTAGCCTTCTTGAAAATCGGTTCATCTTCAGTATTACTAACTAATTTACCACTTTTCAATATAATGTGATTATCAACCTTAGTTATAAACTCTCCATTTTCATTGAACACCAATTCTGATCCAACTATTCTAGACCAGTCTCCTTGATATATTGAATTATCCAACTGAAACATTGGTTTGTTTTCAGGTAAACCCGAGATCCTGAATTTGGAGCCGGCACTTAATGTATCAAGCCCTGAATGGTCCACTGAATCAACGACCTGCTTCTTTTTCTTTGTATTTGATAATTCTTGTGGATCCAAAATGTTCTCCACATTTGACGCATGAGAGTGATGAGGGAACTTAATAGCAATATAAACATCCTCATACTCTTCTTCTTCTTCTTCTTCTTCTTCTTCTTCTTCTTCTTCTTCTTCTTCTTCTTCTT
>PPKM02000067.1:0-72192 GCA_003707685.2 Ogataea pilisensis
AATGGACCGTTGAGAAGGAACTTGAATTTATCAAGGACACTGATCGTATTCGCGGCCTAACTCCAGCTGAGTATTATGATGAGTTTGTCAAACCAGACGAAAAAGCAAGTAATTGATTGGCTATGAGTTTTTAGTTACATATTCTTTTTGACCTATTACCTTACGTATGCGTGTATAAAATATTCGATATTTTCTTTTTAAATGGACTGAGTGTCTTCAGTTATTTAGAAGACTTGTATACTTCTTTGGGATCTGAGTGGACTGTTAAATCGAGATGAAAAGTCCGTCGACTGCCAAATCATACATTTTTCTAGATCGTCAGGTGTAATCCAAATGCATATTAAAAATGCCACCCAATTGACATACTATTAGCAACGTGTGCTACTGTAAAACTACAGAATACTCTTAGAGATCTGGGAAAGTTTAAGAATAATCAGATCGACTCAAAGATTCCTACTGATAAACGGACGCAAATAATTTCAAATTATTTCAGACAGATTGGGCTAAAATATGACATATAAATACTAAACTATAGATTTTCAAATCTACAGGTACTTTGGCATGTAACTCCCCTTTTTGGTGACAACCATATGCCAAAACTTGGTATTGGAGTAACTCTGGTGCAAACTCTCTAATAGCTATAGCTCAAAAACAGAGAAAGTTGTACATAAGTGCAGCTAAAATTGAAGTTTTACTTTAATTGACCTTTTTAATTTTGATTCTCAAAAGTAATTTTTTAAATCGATTCTCCTTCATGCGATAGGACGGGTATTGTAGTGGTGTCTATGGAAACAGCGAGAATAATGCACTTCAAATTTGTCCAGAACCAAAGAGTTTTATCATTGTAAAGGTTTACTCCCTGGTAAATATCAGGCAGGCTGTGGTAGACTCCACAGTCCTTTCCCTGCTGGAGAACAACTCTCGCCCGTAGTAGTAGGCCCAGCCAGCGGGCGGGGTCAATGGGGAATGCAATGACACAGCCCCGAAAACACTTGTAAATTACATCTGTTGTCCACATCCACAGCTTGTTGATGAACTTGTAGAGCATACATTTAATCTGATCTGGCGTTAATGGAATCTGCCATGTTTCTAGGAATGAATACAAGATCAATTATAATCTAGCATAACTCACGTAGTCATACACAATGTTAAAACAACCGGAATCTACTGAGGTTCATCAACAAATATTGAACATGAAATATCTCGAAAACAGGTCATTTTGGTATTAATACACTGTCTAGTTTCCTGGGCTTGTATTCAATAGTAGCAATTATGATAAGATACTTGCCATCGACAAACTTGTCAAACAAGGATAGTGGAGTCTTGCTCTAATTACCTCTACCATATCTTCATCAATTAATAATCACCCACCATATCATTATTTATCATTTTTCTTTCATTTGCTTATTTGTAAGTAAATAAACTGACTAATATCTTTACATTACTAAATCATTCCATTAATATACGAGAAATACGAGTTGTTTATGCTATTCTATTCATTTTACTACATCTAATAGACTACTACAAAGAACATAAGATCGATAAAAAAGTCAATCTCGTTAACAAAGAAAATAAAAAAGGTTAATAACGCTTAAGAAGAAAGTTTACTGTCTCCAAAATCGTTTTCTTCCATCCCTTTTTCTTTTGTTAATCATCATCTGCTCTAGTAACTTGTTCTTTCGTTTTTTCTTCGTTCTTGAACCAGAAGATGCAGCAATTGATGAACTACCAGTTGAACCTGAATCAACTGAACCTGAATCAACTGAACCTAAATCTAAATCTGAATTTGGGGAACTAGCACTTGAATCAGAAACTAAAATTGCATTAGATAGACTTGAACCAATTGCATTTGAGGTAAATGAACTATCAGCTGAATTTAAATCTGTTAAACTAGCCTTAACATCTTTTGAATTAAAAACAGTTTCAAAAACGTTATCTGAACTGTCATCTGCTCTTTGAGGAGTTGCTTGAACTCTAGGAGTTTCCAAAGTGACATTAAAAATACGCGTAAAGAACTCAAAATCCGTAGGCACATTCGGTTCGCCTTCTGAATCTCTCGTTCTATCATACTCACCAAGAGGATTCTCTAGCTCACCAAGAGGACTCTCTAGGTCATCAAAGTATCCAACAGGTACACTTTCATCAGGACCCAGTAGAATTACAGGCTCTTCAATCGAATCTGTATTAACATGTAGAAATAGATTGCTCAACAACTGGTGCTTTGCAGTATCCAGAACGTCAACTGACTGCTGCAACCGTGCCTCCAAATCAGGTTCGGCACTTCTAGCTAGTTGATAATAAGTCTCGTGGTAGACGTGAAGTCCAGCAACACGACACATGTGGATGATGGCAGTAAAATATTGCATGCGTGGTATCATATTGTCCGACGTTGGAAGGGTCTGGATTAATTGTGGAAGCAAAAATAAACAGCCTAGAGGAAGATTGGCTGATGTGACGGGGTTTAAAGCTCCAGGAACTTCAATAGTAGGATTGGCAATGTTGCCGTCGTCGGCTGGAGGATTGATCAATGAAATTCTATTTTTCTTGGTTGGAACCAAACAGTAAAGGAATAACATAACGTCGGCGTAAAGTTTCTTGTGTGAAGGAAATAAGAATTTCAACCTGACTTGGAACTGGTTATACTTAGCACGGGCTATAGCATTAACAGAATTATTTTCGTGTGCTTTAGCAAAGCGGGTGGGCATGTAGTCGGCTTCTTCTGGTGGAATCAACAACGGGGAAACAAAATGGGTGCAAGTGGTGTAGGCCGTGTGTAGCGATTCCATAAGTTTTTCTAAACATTCTCTCTCAAGAGGAGTCACTTCCAACTTGTAAGGCAAATAGGCACCAGTTGAATCATTGTAATAGTCGTAGAGTCTGGAGCTGTCTGGATAATAAACAATCAATAACTTGATAATTCCCGTGACAAGTTCTCTGGAATACGTTGAGGCAGAGAGGCCACTGCTGACTAAATGGAAAGAAAATGGAGAGTCGGGCTTGACCTCGTAATAGGCAAGAGTGTCTTCGAAGAAGAGCTCGGAAGCTGTACGAGTTGCCATGATATTTCTCACAGCAATTGGTGCCTGTTCGCAGTAGTTGGCAGCAACAGCAGTATGAAAAATGTAAAGGATCTGCTGGATAGGACTCGAATTGAAGACTCTATTGATATAGGATATAATGTCTGGATTCCTGCATCTCAAAAGAGGTCTACCCATAATATTTTCTTCAACAAAGGAGTCCTGCACAAACAAACTCCTATCAATGTCTTCTCCATGAGATACCCGATCTATCTGGGTGAATAACAGATCAGGAATATAGCACATGACGTTTTTGCCCAACAGATGATGGTAAAGACATGGCTTTGCCCCATCTTCTGTGGAGTAAGGCTGCCTGCTTTTGGCTTCTTTGCAGCACGCCTTGGCCTGGTCTTTAGGGGCGACGGTGTGGCAGTTTGTGCAGCAGAATCCACGGGCAATTGGAAAAAGCAAGCTGGGAGGGTTCAAAGGATACACTTTGCACGATGAGTGAGGTTGGTAACGAGGGTGATCAGGATCTTTGAATATGTAGCTGGGAAACACGTCAACATCGTAGCTGAGTCTATAATTGTTGGATTTGTAGGAGAAGGGAACCGAGTGAAGCAATGCAATGTCCCTAAGCTCTTTCAGTAAAATTTTGGCCCTTCTGTCAACCTCGGGCCCTAATGAAAGACCAGTACAGCCTGCGATGTAACTCTTGACATGTTTCGACAACCGAAACGAAAAACGAAAAGGTTCGTTCCATGCTGAAAAGTTGAATGAATATACATGGATGAAAATGTGGGTTTCCGTATCCAAACAAATAGAATACTAAGAAAGAATGTCACTGGTGGCATGGAAAGGGATTCTATAGATCTGGTCAATAAATTCCTTTGTTGTGTGATCTCTGCCTTTACCCTTGGATGGGCGAATGTCGTCAATGGAAGAAATGTTTTTGATGAGTTTTCCAAAGAAAGTGAGAGAGAGCTCCATCATTGGAGGATATTCAATTTCGGGCTCCACTTCAGGGGATGGGCTGTTTTCAGGGTGGTAGTAAGCAGGGAAAAAGGCGTCGTCAAATTTATCTGCAGTGTCGTAGTAATCTGATGGTTCCTCGTCCTCTCCTGGGTAGGAGCATCAAAAAGGTACGACTGACATTGTGGTTGATGTTTTATTGTCTCTGAATGAAAAAAATGATAGTAAAGTGAAGGTAAATTAGATGGTATAAATACCCAAGTTGTGCTAATCCTGTCCAGCAAAAAATGATAATCAAGTTGTTGATTTTGGACAGCATTTGGGTGGCTTAGGTGCTTACCAGAACTCGCGCCACAGATGCAATGACTGCGCTCTTATTTTATTATATTATCTCTTATATATCTCTGAATCTCTCGTGTATATCTACGTTGTTACTCATTCATATACAACACTACTCTCTTATTTACTCTGCAGTTCATGCTTCTCTTTTTTAAATTACTTACCTACACCAAGCAGTACTCTATTACTCTGTGGAACACTGCTTGACTCGTTAACTAATTATTCTTCTCCCTGAATCATTCTACTAGTCTGTTAGACCTTGATTGGCATCATCTTTGTCAAAAGATGACAAATTCCTGATACTTCTAGTGAATTTACTGCCTTCAATCAATTACAGTCATAAAATTCCTGAAAGTGGGTTTTTGACAAGCAGTTTGTTCCTCACTTAGTAACACTTTATTTGACCCATTTAGCTCTATCGCATTTAACTGTTTTAAGAAATCAAAAGAACAGTAATTGGCTTACAGATTATTGTATCGTCGGACTTTTATGCAATATCTGAAAACTATCATCCCCTGAGAGTTCAGATTCAACTCGGTAAATACTGAAGAAAATAGGCAAAGTGAATTCGAAATTGCAGAATTTGGAGTTGACTAATACAGAATTTTGCAAAATAGATAGAGCATTCATATATCTGAAATCAATAATCACTCATGGATTCTCAAATAAGATCAAGAAGCTTCGGCCTGAGAGTTCTAACTTGTCTTTGTGAACCTGTCAAGGCCTAACTCGACGGCTAGACAGATACTTGCAAGTCTTTTATCTTCTTATCTTCCCATCTTCACTTTGTACAGGTGTAGAGATGCATCCAATAATATTTGCAGCCGGGTTACAAAGCATTTATATTACGTGGTAGTGCGATTTAGACTACTAAACAATCTGTAGTTGACCTTAACTTTTGTCCATTCTTTTCATATAAAGACCAACCTTTTGAGCAGAGCCGATATTGTCATTTATAAGAAGGCCGAGAACCTGAAAAGCAGTAAGTACATTTAGAAATTTCTTCTTAATAGGATGAACTCATAGATGGACAAATGAATCGAGTACTCTTTTGAATACAGGTGTGGAGGACGAGACAGAAGATTAAACCAAAAATTGTGTTCTTTGCCCTGGAAAAAGAGCCTCAGCGGGTGCATTTCTCACGCCTCTCCCGATAAGGAAACATCTCCGTTAATGCATGGCGGTGGACACAGGTTGCGGCTGCGGCTGTGGCTGCGGCTGCAACAATTAAACATCTCCGAGTTGTCTAAAAGGGGTAAAGTTGGGTGGGTGGCTCCAGCGGTAAACTAACTAACCTTGTACAAGTTGTTCTCATCCCTGCATGAAAGAATTCCACAACAATTACGAGCTTTTTATAAAGATCCAACTGCGAAATAAATAAATTAGTTTGTAATCGCAACCTAAAAGAATTTTTGGTTGTTGAAAAAGCGAATTTCTCCATCTATTAATTATTCACACTTACTTAACTATAATCATCGTATAAGTAGCGATAAAAAACAAGATGTCTGAAATTAAAAAACTGCCAAAAGACTTTTTATGGGGCTACGCCACTGCCAGTTACCAAGTTGAAGGTGCTGTTGAAGAAGATGGGCGTCAACTATCCATTTGGGACACTTTCAGTCGTGATCCAAAACATTCAGTAGACGGTTCGAATGGTGATGTTGCTACTGATTCTTATAACAGATGGAAAGAAGATATTGCCATGATGAAGTCCTACGGTGTCAATGCCTACAGATTCTCCTTGTCTTGGTCTAGAATCATTCCAAAAGGTGGAAGAAATGATCCTGTCAATCCGCAAGGTATTGCATTCTATAAAAACTTTATTGTGAATTTGCTTGAGAATGGTATAACACCGTTGCCCACCATTTTCCATTGGGACACTCCTCAAGCTTTACAGGATAAGTATAAAGGATTCTTAAATAAAGAAGAAATTGTCAAGGATTTTGTCAGATATGCAGATGTTTGTTTTGAAAATTTTGGTTATTTAATTGAAACTTGGTTAACTATCAACGAACCAAACATTTACTCCACCTTGGGTTTCGGCAACGGTGGTCATGCTCCAGGTAGAAGTAGTGACAGATCTAAGTGCCGGGAAGGTAACAGCCTAACAGAGCCATATATTGTGGGTCATTCACTACTATTATGCCATGCCTATACTGTCAACTTGTGGCGTACCAAGTATGCCTCAAAGTTTCCAAATGTTAAGCTTGCAATTGTAATAAATGGTAACTGGACTGAACCTTACGAACAAGATGATGAGACAATGAAAATTACGTTGAATATATTGCATGTACAAACTTTATGGCTTTCTGATCCAATCTATTTTGGTGATTATTCTAATGAGATCAAGGCAATTGTAGGTGATAGGCTTCCTACATTTACTGACGAAGAAAAGAAAATATTGAAAGGTTCAAACGATTTCTTTGGTCTAAATCATTACACAACCTTTTACGTCAAGAGACGTACTTCTGTGATAGAAGAACATGACTATATATCTCAATTATACCCTGAAGCTGAATCAACTTTCATAGATAAAAACGGTAAAGAGATTGGTCCCGTTGCAGGTTTACCTTGGTTACGCCCAGTTCCATGGGGTTTCAAAAAACTCTTAGAGTTCTTATATGAGAGATATGGTCAAAACATTTACATCACTGAAAATGGAATTACTTGTCCTGATGAGAAAATTTTGTCTAAAGAGGAAGTTGTTCATGATCAATTTAGAATTGACCAATTTAAAGGTTACATTTCTCAAATTATTGATCTAATCAACGAAGGTACAGTCCCAGTTAAATCTTACATTATTTGGACATTATTAGACAACTTTGAATGGCAAGAAGGTTTCACTGCAAAGTTTGGTGTTACATGGGTTGATCATTCGGACAATCTGAAGAGGTATCCAAAAGATTCTGCTTGGTATATCAAGGATTTCATGGCTAAACATATCGAAAAATAAACTAGATTAAAAGAAAAAAAAAAAGAAGAAAAAAACACGTAGGCTCGATTATCCTCGCTTTTATTTTATTTGATATATTGTTTCTTTTTCTTTTATCAGGATGTTTTTATTTCAATTTTTTATGAATAAACTATCATTAAAATAAAATATAAATAAAGAGTTGTAAATAATCAAGAAAACTTGTAAAAAAACGTCAGGTATCAGCTAAAACTGCGCCGATCGACTTATGTCTGGTTTATTCTGACTTGCGTCGATAGATTTTTCTAGATACCAAATGTCTTATCTCTATTGATCTATTTCATTCTACTAATTAACTACTTAACTTCAGCAATTTTTTTAATACTCAGAGTTATTAGATTAAAATGATAACGAATATTCATTGTAAAGAGGTTTTAAAAGCATACATGAACAGAAATTGATTAATAGAATTAGGTTGTCATATTAATTCTTTGCTAGCAGAACCTGTTGTTATGTCAAACATTAACGCACAAGATCAGGATCCAGTATTGTCGTTCCATACATCATCACCAGTGCCTATATCAACTAGTCAACGACTGAAAAAGAAGAGATTTGCATCAGAGACGAATATTTCTGTTTCCCAGGAAGCTAAACGGAGGCTGGTGGATAATTTATCGAAATTAACCTTAAGCAAACCTTTCAATGGCATTGAACAAGGGTCGCAACCACGTAATGTCAAAAATGACGTTAATACTAACGAAACTGAACATTCAAACTCATTAAATATGTTTGAGTCCGATTACTTGGATATGCAGAATATATATTCACTCTCAGGCTCTTCTGACAGAGTTATTATATCCAGCATAGATCAGTTCTTAAAAGAGCATCCTGACGACAATGATGATGATACCAATGATGGATTTAATATTGATGATGTGCAATCTGTGGATGCCAATAAGTTATATATACCTCATAAATTTGAACTTTTCAAATGGTTGGGGTTAAATAAGAATGATTTAGATTCTAGAAATTTCAAATCCAGCTATGAAAGAGTGTTGAAGGAAAAAGTGAAAAGTCAGAAAAAGAATGCAAATGCAAATGCTAGTAATAATAACGACTCTGCTGATGACACAGGGCGGCAAGAACTAAAAGTGACAAATTCAGATATTATTTATGATTTATACTTATTGAAATTTTGGTCAATGATTGGATACTATGATCCAGGTTCACTCACCTATAAAAGTTTTTTAAAATGGTTCAACAAATTGCAAAACGATAACGATTACAATGACAACATGAATGATAATAACAGAACATTCAATGACACAAAAATTGAGGAATTGGACGACGATGGAGAAGACATAAAAATGGATATTAACGAAGAGGAAGAAAGCAATGACTTACAGCAGCGATTGAGTATGTCTGGAGCAATACCTAATACCAGCCTGGATTACGATAACAAGGAGAATCGGATCTCACAGTATCCCTATTTTTATCGATCTTCCGATAATTTTTTTGATGAAGTTGAAGGTAATAGAACTAATTATGATTCTGATGTTATGATGGTTGATGATTAATTAGGAGAGGAAAATAGGTGCTGTGACTATAGGTTTACGGAGAATCTAATGACTATGTTTATAAATGGAATGCTAATGTGTATCTGTATAGCGATTTTCTTGAGTTTGAATTTATTAAATTAATGTTAGTGATTGCTTTAGAACAAGTCATTAAGGTTTCATTATGCAGCAAAAAAAACATAAAGGGTATATAAACAAAAAAAAAATCGAAATAATAAATAAATAAGTAAATAAGTCAAATACAACATTAACATCATTAAAACTCTCGGGGGCATTACAACTCTGACATCTTTTTTAAAGTCTCTGTGAATTTATTTTGAATAATCAGTTTATCATTCGCAGAATCAACGTACTCATCAACTATTAAGTCAATCAGTGCCTGACCTCTGATTCTCAATTTAACCAGCGTATCTTCAACATACTGGAAACTATGAGTTCTTTCTAAAATAGTCAACACATGTTTTTTCAACTCTAAATCGTTTGTTCTCAACTTCAAAATATTTACCAACTCTTTATTCATAAGATCATTGTTGATTGAATGAATGATAGGGAAAGAAAATTTACCCTCTGTGATGTCTTCACAAAACCCTTTATTGTCATTGTAAATATCTGATTTCAGATTAAGATAATCATCTTTGATTTGATAAATGACTCCTAATAAATTACTAAACTCAATCAATCTGTCACATTTCCGATCAGTTAATAAATTTAATAATCTAACAGACAATCTGAACAATCCACCAGTCTTGTTCATAACCATATCTAGATACTCAGTTTCATTTGGTGGTGTCAATGAGTCTCGCCAATAAAGATCCAGTCCTTGTCCTCTATGTAAGTTCACCATCTCTTCGATAAATATAGACTGTGCGTCGAATCTTTTGTTATCGTAATCTTGGAAAGTCTCATTTAATAATTGCATAGAGATGAAATACATATAATTAGAACAATTGATAGCTTGCGGGATACCAAATATCAAATGTGAGCATGGTTTGCCTCTTCTTAGATTTGAACTGTCCTCAATATCATCGATGATTAATGAAGACAAATGTAAAATATTGATGATTGATTCAAGTTTATTTAGTTGCTCTGGAGGAACGTTGAAGATCAAGTTGAATGTCTTGACTAGTAAACTTCTCAAGTTTTTCCCTTTCGTCTGATCAGCTAAATATTTATACGGACCTTGAAGTAAAGTGTCATAGTCATCGTTCCAATTTGGTTTTGAATCGATAGACAATATATTCAAATCCATGACTGACGAATCTGAGTATGATCGATCAAATGACAATGTCGGTTCCCACAGTAGTGAGAGAAACAGATAATGGCAAGAGTATTATTATACGACAGAAACCTTAGAAAAATATCTACAACTTTTTTGCATTTCGCAAAAAAGTTGCATTTCGCAAAAAAGTTAGAGAAGAAACCAAGACGTCATTCCTTTAAAGACTGCAACAAACCTCTCTTTTTTTAGGTGGTTACTAGTTTGTTTCTTACCCCAATCAAATACCTATATACAGTCATAAACATACAGTTGTATAGTATATATATGTACACATATCTGAATCAACCATGGAGAGAATACCAATCGATTGGCTCATGGAAATCCCACCAGTCACAAGAACATACGTCATCGGAATTGTCTGTGTGTCAGGTTTAGAATTCGCCGGCTTGATATCATCATTAGACACATTTTACACTTCAGATTTGGTGTTTGGGAAACACCAGTACTGGAGACTCCCTTTAACGTTTTTCTACTCTGGGAAACTATCATGGGACTTGATATTGAAGCTGTATATGATAGTGACACATTCAAAAGCTTTAGAACTCTCGTTTGTTCATCCGTTAGATTACGTGTGGTTCGTATTCGTTGTGGCCACTTGTGTGTTACTTTATAGTACATTTGTCACACCTATGCTCTTACTGGGAAGCCCTTTGAATGACGCCTTGCTGTATATATGGTCAAGAAGAAACCCGGATATTGAGATGGAGTTTATGAGATTCATCAGAGTCAGATCAATTTATTTACCTTTTCTATATTTATCATTTTCATTACGAATGAACTATACAAGTTCTCCACAAAAGGAGCTTTCAGGGATCTTTGTTGGACATTTAGTTTTATTCTTGAATGATATTTATCCAAAATTACATGATTGCGAATCCCCATTAAGACCAATCTGGTATTGGTTTCAAAGGCAAGAACTCGAGCAACGACCAGAGCAACTACCAGAACAACACCAACAACAAGCAGAAGAGACAAATCATGTGGTGATAGAAGAAGAGCAAGATGAAGAATCAGTGCCTTTAGAATCAACAAATGACGATGCCGAACAGTCTTTATCGCCATCTGTTCACCCTGAAAGTTTAGAGTCAATGAATGATCTCGATCAAGACACATTTAATGAAACAGTGCTACGTGAAAGAACTGGATTTGAAGTGGAACATGATTGAGTGGATGGAAAAATAAAAAGATTAGTCCCATAATGAACATGAGATGAAATCACTCTATAGAACTTTATCCAAAAACATGAAAAAACATGCTCATTATATAAAAACAAGTTGTATTTGCTTATTTATCAAACTTTCTAATTGTAGCAATATCTATAAAATTCAGTCCTTCAAAAGCTTCATTCTCACTGATATCGTTATATCTACTAGGGTTTAGTCTTATTTCATTAATCATACTGAATAGATCAAATTTTTGATCCTCTTTTGTCAAATCTTTGAATTTTAGATCGTAGATTGTGTTTAGATCTAGGTAATAGTTCGGTACTAATGACTGATTGTAAAAAACGTTTGGGCCACTGCCATAACTTGTGTTGTCTTCTCTGTAATGGCCATTTTCAAGTTTTCTACTGATTGATGGGTTATTGATTGATTTTCTTTTTCTTAAATAGTATTGTTTCCCCTTATCTATATATTTCAGGTAAGTTGAATACACTCTGCGATCAGTAGAAGTTAAATCTAGCTGCTGCAACAAAGTCTCATTGCGTAAATATTTATTTTCCAACGGTTTTTCATGAATTGAAGACAATTCAGTTTTTATATCACGAAGCGTTTCCAGTAAAAGATTATCATTTGTTAACTTAGGTAACTGTAATTTATTAAGAGTATTTGGCAAATTGACCTCCTTAAGCAATTGCTGTCTATCTGATTTGTTTTCAGAGTTGACTGATGTTCCATGATTTATTATTTTCAATCTCAGAGGATTATACGTTGTTGTATTATTTATATTGTTTTTGGTCTCTTTAGATAGCATAACAGGTAGTGCTTTGGCCGTCCTTCTAGAAGGAGAAGCAGTTTTAACATCTGTTTTTCTGGTATAATTCGCAGGTTTTACAATATTTGACATTTCAAGTAGACGGTTCTTTCTTTCTAGTTGCTTTATCTTATAAGTCGGCAATTTCTTAACACTGAATGTCTCTTGATCCGGTTGCAGTAATTGATCTATTTTGATTTGTTTTTCTTTCACAATGACGAAATGCCGCCCTCCTTTTAATGCCCCACCATTGCAATTGACTATATTATTACTTCTTGTACTTTTTTTCCTTTTCGGCTGTTGTTCTGATTCTTCTTCTGGTTCTGTGGGTTTTGTAATATCTGTGGTGGCATTCCTTTTTCTGGTTCTACTCTTCCTTGAGAGGAGCAGTGGTTGTTCCTTTTCATTGCTGGTTAATTCCAGTTGGTCTTCTTCTACAGCGGATGGTGGCACTGGGTTATTCCTCGTTGCTCTAGATCTGGTGATAGCCATTACTGTTGGGATTCGGCCAACTCTGTGAACAATAATCTACTTGTAATGTGATGTGATGTGATCAGATCAAAAATCAACTGCCGTTTATTTGTTTGCAGAGTCGTCAAAATTTTTCACTAGTAAAAAGTACACCAGCCACAGAAGAATAAACGTGTAGCGTGGCGCACGTGGCTAGTGACGGTTGCATGTGATTTTTTTGATTTTTTTTGTTTTCATTTTTTTTGTTGAATTGTTTTGTTTTTTTGC
The DNA here is from genome assembly GCA_003707685.2 of Ogataea pilisensis. Taxonomy (NCBI): domain Eukaryota; kingdom Fungi; phylum Ascomycota; class Pichiomycetes; order Pichiales; family Pichiaceae; genus Ogataea; species Ogataea pilisensis. The sequence goes on from PPKM02000067.1 coordinate 12,808, forward strand.
TTTTGTTAAGTTTGTACAACTACTGTTTGCCAGGTTTATTCAGAGATTTGCTTTTGTCTGCAGACAGGTTGCTCGGTAAGTGGTTTCAACTACTACGCAGTAATGAACGATAACGATTTACCGTCTGACTACGCTTCGGGAAGCCAACCTTCCACTGTCAACTCCACTCCAGCCTCTAGAACCTCAGGTTCTAATATGGGGTCGCCGTTGCTGTTTGCGTTAGATGGGAATGGCAACAGTAGCAATGGCAATGGCAATGGCGCTGCTGATAAACCTTATGGTTCCTCTTCGTCTTCTTCTGCTTCTTCTAGGAAGCCGTCCTCATCTAAGATTAGAAGAAATTCCAGTTCAAGTTTAAATTTTGATAATGTTTCCATATTTGACTTGCTAGACCCAATAACCACAGAGATATCTATGAATGAAACATACAAGAAAGTTAAAGACTATTCTTCCAAGATGATCAACAAGCGTAAGAAACAGCTGAAGTTTAATTTGAGCAACGAAGACCTGAAGAACGTGAAAGTTGTATTGACTCAAAGAGTTGACACATTGTATCAAAGATTGGATAAAGCAATGACCGCGTCAATAACTGAGAAACTATATTATGCTATGTCGGTTTACACTATTTTCTTTATTGGACTAGTAATTGGTAAACACCCTGAATATTTCCATCTACTCTATACTACATTAGCGGTAATTCTATTACCAGTTAGATTTTTAACTTACTACAAAGTTGGATTTGGTTACTATTTAGCAGATTTATGTTATTTCGTTAATGGCCTGTTATTGTTATTTATTTGGGTGTTCCCATACTCTAAGCTATTATTTGTCACATGCTCTAGTTTTTCATATGGTACGTTATCATTTGCCGTTATCACCTGGAGAAACAAGTTAGTCTTACATTCAATTGAAAAGACAACTTCAACTTTTATTCACGTTTTACCTCCTGCAGTCATGTACGTCATCACTCATCAATTACCTTGTGATTTCAAACATCAAAGATTCCCAGGGTCAATGAAACTTGAAAATTGGGAAATATGGTACGGTATATTCTCCACTTCATTTCTTTACTTCATTTGGCAATCCCTATATCATTATTTCATCACTGTGAAGAGAGCTGAAAAGATTAGAAATGGGAAAGTTACATCTTTCGAATACCTGAGAAAAGCTTTTGCTAACAATCCTTTAGGAAAATTTGTTAATTCTCTGCCTGAACCATTACCTGTATTTGCTTTCATCTTGATCCAATATGTTTACCAATTGGCAACAATGTGCGTCTGTCCACTTGTGTTCAAATACAAGATTTTTGGTTCATTATTTGTCTCGTTTATATTTATCATGGCTAGTTATAACGGGGCAACTTATTATGTGGACTACTACGGGAAAAAATTCAAGAAAGAAGTGGAAAGGTTGCGAACCGAAATTAGTGAATTGCACTCTAAATCAAATACCAATAGTGCAAACAGTAGCATTCCTTCAAATGAACAAGAGAAGCCACCAGTTATTACCTCTGATTGATCGATTGATTGAAATTGAATTATTTACATTACTTATTTATTATTCTTCTGTATTTTTTTTGTTTTTCTTTTTTTTTTTTTTTGTTCTTACCAAATTTTTGATATTATGATAGCCTACAAGTTGTTGGTTTATCTGTCTATTTGTGTATGCTGCTCCTTAAATCAAACAAAATCCGGTACTATTGTGGACATCAAATATCACTTCATTTAGGTAATGGGGCACCTTGACATCATAATCCCCAATAGCGTATCTACATGAACACAATTAAATCATTAATCTTGCGTCGACATCTGGGTCTTGGTTTAAAATAGTTAGTCAAACAATCTTCGCCCTTATCATTAAATAGAAACTTATTAGTATTTATTAAATACTAATAAGTTTCTGTTCTCTGTAGCTTTGTTTACCCTTGGAATATAATGGGTCTTGGACTATTGGGCACTTCGAATTTCATAAATGAAATACGAATCTGATGTGGGGAATCCTAAGACAAGAAGACAGTTTACCGCACTTTAGTGTGATTTTTCACGATCGTGCGCCATTAAAGCAAAATATATGATTTTGGGCGGGCTTAAAACTCCTTGATCAGTTGTCGGCTGATATAGACATAAAGTATCACATCATCTACGAGGATTGGGCCTTCGGATGGGAACTCATCGGAAACTCTAACCACATATTCTTAAATGTTTCAATGCCATTTGCGTTTGAGATCAGAAACAGTTTTGTTTGATTTCCTAAATATCAAAATCCCCGAAGTAACCTTGTCTAGTCGGAGTGGAAGGAGATAGACAAGCAAGAATATATAATAATACAATACCACGAAACTAAGACAAAAAAACCGTTGTCATGCATGATAGACATAGTGTTCCAAAAAAGGAAATAACAGAGTGTAAAGATGTGTAAAGATGTCTGTATTTTTTTTTTTCACTAACAATTATTTTTTTAAGGAATCTTTTTGAAGGGGTATTGTTTGATATAAGGACGGGCTATTCATGTAGACGAAGCAGTGATATTGCTTGCATGCTTAAAGACAGCTAGATCAATAGGAAACAGAAAGGATCAGAGTAAGAATGTTTGCGGCAAGATACGATCCTGTGGCGACTAAAGCTACTATTAGCAGTAATGACGAATCAGATGCAGAGATCAGTGATGATGATCATATCGAGGCCTCGAATACGGTATATCAAGATGAGAAGGATCCTAAGGTTAACCAAAAGGAAAACACAAGTTTTTCTTCAAGTGAACAAGATTCAGATTTTGATTCTGAACTAGAACTTGATGGTGAGAAGCAGAGTAAGAAAAGGAAGAGAAGAAGAGGATCGACTACTTCCAGTGACGATTCTAGTAGAGAGTCCGATTCATCTGAAGAAGAATTTTCTAACACGGAAGGAAGCAGAGAGCAAGAAGAAGATCTACAATCAGATAGAAGAATTATAGATACTGAGAACTTGCCAAAAAAAGAAATTGATATCATGGACATAGACAACTCTGACATACAATCTTACGAAGGATCGCATTCTTCAGTTTTTCAAAGGTTCCAGAAAACCATGAAGATCCAATCTAGATTAGAGCAAGCAGGATTAACGAAAGTTGATTCCGATGATGAAGGAGATGAAGAAATCCAAGAAAGGAAAGCTATAGCTCCGTTGCCTCAACAGAGACTACCTAAGGATAGAAATTTATACGCTAATGAATTGAAAAATAAAAACATGAACTGGTTGACGGAACCTAAATACCATGACACTAAAACAACTAAACCATTTTCAGAATTTAAACCAAACATTAATTCACACATGATAATCAACTTGAAAGAAAAATTTAACATTGAGAATGCTTTTTCGGTTCAAATTAATGTCATTCAATCACTATTAACCGATATTGAAAACAGCAAGTTGAATCCCAAACCATTTGGAGATTATTTGGTGAATGCTTCAACTGGGTCAGGTAAAACTTTAGCATATTTAATACCTATAGTTCAGTCTTTGATTGGAAGAACAGTTCCGAAACTGAGATGTATTATTTTGGTACCAACGAAGCCATTGATCAATCAAGTATATTCTAACATGTTGAATCTAACAAGAGGGATTAATCTGAATTTGATGGTTTTCAAAAGTGATTCAAGTTTAGAAAATGAGCATTTGAAATTCAAATCTATTAAACCAGATATCCTGGTTACCACTCCAGGTAGATTAGTTGATCATTTAGTTAATTATGATTTAGATTTGAAAGAACTAAAGTTCTTGGTGGTTGACGAAGCTGACAGATTATTAAACCAATCTTTCCAAAACTGGTGTGACATACTAATTACCAAATTAGAACAACATCAACAGGTGCAACAACCTAAAAATTTTTATAACACTTATTCTATAAAATGTTCAAAGTTGATTTTCAGTGCTACATTAACTACAGATTCTGAAAAATTGTCACATTTAAAATTGTTCAAACCTAAATTAGTTGTCATCAATGATACGAACAGTTTAGTCAATGAGTTGTACCAATTACCGCCAAATTTAGATGAATATTATGTTAAAGTACCAGAACCTTTATCTTTCTATAAACCTTTAATTTTATTGAAGTTCTTAATGCAACCTCAATACAATTCACATGGATTACTTTTCACCAAATCAAACGAATCATCGATCAGATTAACAAGAATATTGAAACTATTAATAGAGACTTATCAATTATCTTCAAGTCTTTCAATTTATTCGATAAACTCAAGTTTGAAAACTCAAGAAAGAGCCAAAATTTTGAAAAATTTTGATACAAGTGGAGGATTATTAATCTCTACAGATTTAATTTCAAGAGGTTTGAACTTAGAATCTATCAAATTCGTCATCAATTATGATTTACCATTATCAACGAAAGAATATATTCATAGAGTTGGAAGAACTGCTAGAGCTAATAAGTATGGTAGGGCATTAACTTTTTGTTATGGTGATGGTGAGTTTGGATGGTTTAAGAAATTGGTGTTTTCTGGTGGTGTTATAAATAGAAATGGCAAGACTGTGAATGAGATTAAATTTGCTAAAGAATTAAATGAAGAAGAAGATGAAATGTTACAATTTGTTGTTAATTTGACAGATTCTGATAAAGAGTTGTATGGAACAAATCTAAAGAAGTTACAAGATGAAGTACATCAAAAATGATGAAGTTAGATAGGTAGGTCTATTTATTGCATGTGTGAAAAAAAAAATAATACAAAGTTTTTCTTTGTATTATTTTATTTGTACATTATTAATATTTGAGTGGAGTATATATACATGAATGCCGCATTAATTCATTCTTTCTTACTAGGTTTCTTGACACCATATTTAGATCTTGAAGTTTTTCTATTAGCAACACCTGCAAGATCCATAGCACCTCTAACCAAATGATACTTAACACCTGGTAAATCTTGAGATCTACCACCTCTGACATAGACAACTGAATGCTCTTGAGCATTGTGTCCAATACCTGGGATATAAGCAGAAATAACTTCACCGTTAGATAATCTAACTCTAGCAGCTTTTCTTTGAGCAGAGTTTGGCTTCTTTGGTTTTAGCACCATCACTCTCACAATGACACCTTTCTTTATTGGACATCTATCTAAATGTGGAGACTTGGAAGGTCTGATTTTTCTTGTGATATAACCTTTACCTCTTTTAGTTTGATTTAATGTGGCATTTCTTTGTTGATTTAATTGAAATATAGATGACTGCAATGGTTTAATGAAAGATAGAGATTCTGGTTGTAGTTGTTGTTGTTGTGATATATTGATGAATGATTTGTTGATTGATAACTTAGAGTTGATGAGACTCGACGTCGATGACCTGAAGGAGGTTGAGAGTAGATTTGACGATCTTGACAGCAGGCTCTTAAACATTATAATGGTGAATGCTATCTGTATATATATACCTATGTATGTTCATGTATTTATATATGCTGCTTGAGTAAGTCCATCATCAACAAGAGACACACCCGTATATTATATATATATACATTGAATAAATCGCACAAACAGCCAAAGAGACGACAAAAACAACGAAATTTTTCGCTTTCCCCCATAATAACATCTCTGCACTGCAATACCCACCTTTTTTCTTTTTTGGAAAATTACCCGTCCGCAACCCCTCATTTCGAAAGCTTATATTCCATTTTCATTTCCATTTTCATTTATTCGTTTATTCTGTTTGTCATTTATTCGTTTCATCAGTGTGTGTGTTTGTTTGTCTGTCATCATTACAGATCAATTCAAACTAATAGAATACTGCTGTTTCTGAGTTTGTCATTTATCAATAGTATATCTTCGTAGAGGACACACAGGAATCGTCATGCTAACAACTATCACTTCTAACCCTTTGAGAAAATGTATAGCTAGTTCATTGGCCAGACCGACCATCAACAGAGGAATGATGTTTTTGACCAGTAAGTATTTGAAGTTGAATAATAATCATAACAACAGAACTATTCACATACAACATCAACTTTCCACGAATGGGTACCGTCAATCCATCAGCAAAAAAATTAGTGTAGCATCTTCCAAGCAATTGAGATCATACAGTCATGCACCTGAATTAACCAGAGAGATCATAGCTGAAAGAATTATTGAATTGTTAGAATCCTACGATAAAGTCAAGCAAGGTGTTGTAGTTGACTTGAGTTCTTCGTTTCATAAAGATTTAGGATTGGATTCCTTTGATACAGTGGAGGTTATTATGGAGATTGAGTATGAATTTTCGATTATAATACCTGATAGTGATGCCGATGCAATTAAAACTGTTGGGCAAGCTGTTGAATATATTGCCAATCAACCCGATGCATGTTAATCCTTTAGTATAAAAATCCTGTCATTTGATTTGATTACAACTGCCTCATGTATCTCTATGCCTGAAACATCACTCACATGTTTTGATAACGCTGACAGTGATTCCTATTGGTCATATTGTTACTACGAATTTTATTAATCATTTTCGTTCTTTCATGTTGCCATTCCCATTACCATTGCCATATATATTTATTTATTTTTTTATTTATGTATTCAACTATTTATTCAACTATTTATTCTTTCTGTTTGAAGCAGTATATATAATTTGTTTTATAGTAAATGAGAATTAGAGTTTATTAAGCGTTTTCTAGCTATCATAATTAAACAGCAAAAAGTAGATGCTAGAAGAAGAAAAGGATATATATAAAAAGGTGACATTGAAATGAAGAAAAATAATCAATGTGCAATGTGCAATATTCGTTAACCAAAAGCAAAAAACCGGGGGGGAGGGGTGGGGGCAGGCGTATTAAAAATAACTGGATCGGAGACCTAAACTAATGTCTTTGAGGGTTCAATGGTAATTTCATCAGTAGCGTCATCAGACTTTGTATTTAACCTCGCAAATTCATTGTCATTACTCATAGTCTTCTCATTAACATCGGTCTTCTTTTCCAATGTATTTTGTTCATCTACTTGAGCCAGTGATGATGACGAAGGATCATAAAAAGAAGAATTCGAAATTTGTGATTCTAAATCTTTAGTCTCTTGCTTTTTTAAACCAAACCACTTATATCTACAATACCAAATCAAATGACTTGTCATGATACCAATCTCTAAAGAAGCACAAATAGCATACAATACACAACCCATTATATCCAAATTCTCTGGATCAGTTGCTAATGAAGCTAAAGAAAATAATGCGCCACCTAAATCAGTCATCAAAAATATGAAATTTATACCAACAACACGACCTTGTCTTTTAGCTAGTTCAAAATATGGTGGGATTAATCCAAGTGCTAAAAGGACAGATGCAATGATACCAAAGATCAACAATGGCCATTCGGTACCATCTCTATAAAGTTTCCTCAGAGGAATGATGCAGGAAACTTCAACCACGGCTTGGAAAACAATGTATCCAATAGCTCTTATAATAATTTGCTTTCTTGTTCTTTGAACAGGAGGATAAAACATCACTTGGATGTAAACGATCCAACAAAAGAATCCAAACAAATGTGGTTGTAATTGAATAGGAATTGAAGCATCAACACCACAGAAATAAACAGCAAAAAATGGGGCACATAGGCACCATAGAAAGACCATCCATTCATTCAATCCTGTGGTATCTTTATGTCTGTAATTGTGAATGATCTGTGGGATCATTTGGATACACCAAAGGACTGTACCGACAGTAGCAAGAGCAGTTGAAACGCCAGACATGTTGAAATGATTATTACTCAAATAGAATACGATGAAACTTTTTCTTGAAGTTGATCGCTGTGTTCAAGAGATTAAAGATTTAGTTAGACCGAGCCACTAGCAGACAAGGGCAACCCAGAGTACATTTATATACTCCTATTCAACCCAACTAAAGCAATATACCATTAGTAGGGATAGAAATATGAAAAGAGTGAAAACGAAAAAAAAAAATTAACCACAGCCTTGTGAAAAGCCACTGGGCAGAGTTTGACCTGCCTAATTCGGAAGGACGTTCCATCATTTTCCCCCACTTTTCAGAGACGTTTTTATCTGTTGCAAACCGGGTGTCAAGTCAAATAGACCATTTGTGGATATAATGGCCAGTGGTCAGTGGTATCAACAAAGAGAAGCTCTAGCCCTTTGAATATACCTGCCTATAAAAGATGTCTCTATAATACACATCAAGTGTTATGTGCTTTGGGTATGTCTTGAAACGATAATAATGAACGAAGAAGCCATTTCCACACTCTGTTACCCACTGACACCAACTATTAACCGCTGTTATCCCCCATAAGATTTCCCGAGGAATTGCAAATTGCCTGGCGTTGGGCGGTGGGTAAAACAAAACAGAGAAAAGACGAAACGCGCGTCAATTTTTATTTTTTTCTGGCGCTTGGAAAGAATTGCGCCCAAACAATGGGCAGCCATTGGGTGAGATTAAGAGATTAAGAGGTATAAGCTATATACTTCGAAAATAGCCAACAGAAGATTTTGTCTAGTGTGGTGTGCTGTGCTGTGGTATATATAAGCATATAAACTAGCCCTTTGCATGAGCATTAGAGTATCTGCTGAACGAGTCTCTGTCTAATTGTATGAAAGTTGGTTACAGCTCAACAGGAATGGATACTTTGTATCTATTATTTTTATTGTTCGACAAGTAGTCCGTAAATCAGTACTTGGATTTTGCTATTAACAGTTTTCTGATGAATAAATAAAAAAAATAGTTAATATTCTCGCAAGCGCTCTTCCCTTTCGGTGAAAATTCTCTTCGAATTGCCTAGTCAATCAGTTAGGAACAGTCATCGCTTTTTGCATTAGATGCCTTGGTGACTGGTAGGATACCCCCAAGTAATCAGTGGTCAAACATATCAATTTCAAGCAATGACCTCTTAGATACCAGCTTATATACCTTCCCTATTTCTCATTATAAAGAAATCCCATATGTCACACCAAATATGTTTACTAAGAAATCACATCTCTACATCTGTCTTTGAATCAGGCGGTTAAGGCTCGCCCTATTTTAATACCCCCCAATTCTCTTTTGATATTGTTGTTGTTATCAGGAACATCATCTGGCAGATCCAATTTCACTTTTCTATCCTTTGCTTAAGCTGTTGTTATAATTAGAATCACTATTATGATGTTCTTATATTTACACTAGAACTGTTGTTACTGTGAGAGATATTGGTTTAATCCTCAAAATACTAATCGAACCTTGCTTTTAGTGGAGATGACCATCAACTGTTTACTTTCCAAGATATTGCTTTCTTGTTTTACGCTCTCGGTCATACATTTCATTTCTGGAAGTCCGAATATACAAGGCTACATTAGATATTCGCTTTTTATTACTTATATTGTATACTGATTCCTAGTAAAGAGTTCTTCTTTCTTCAGTTGAACGTCTCCATATAAAGTTTATAGTCAATGACACTTCTATCGAAGTTCTATCATTTCAAAGCCTAATTTAAAGTTTTACTGTTTTCTGTCGTTGTTTTGTTGTTATCTGACCACAACTCGCTCTGATCAGCAATCTTTCTTTATATAGCATTTCTTTACTTTTCTAACATTTTGCACTCCACTAGTTTGATTTCCCTTATTCTTCATCACTTTTAGGTGAAGTACTGGAAATGATAATGTTAGTTGAATTGTCTTTTTGGTTCTCCACTTTTAGAATGAAATTGTAGTTTGTTTTGACAATTATTAAGCCCATTTTGATTACTTTCAACAAAACTTCAAAATTAAATTCGGGAAACTTATCAAAAAACTTCCATTCAGCTCTATCTATGACTTTATGTATCTTTTGAACTTTCTTCATACTTTTAGAAAATCTTTCTGCTTGACATCTATCTTATTACCATATTTTGGCAATTTCATGACCACTTTGGTGATCCTCATTAACCCTTTTTCTGACTGATCACTTTACCGCCCACAAGAACCACGCCGATCGACGATCCATTTACTTCTCTTACCACAGCCCCCCACGTCGATCATTTTTCTCTGTTTCCAATCATCCGAAAAATCCATTTGACCATTCTCCTTTTAATAGCAATTTGACAGATATCCACATAAAGTCAGTTTCACCAGACAATTATTGCTAAGTTACACAAGGAAAAATTAGGGTGGGATGTGTATACTCAATTGATTCATTTATATGACGTTTATTTAACCTTCTTGTTTGAATTTGTTTCCAAAATCAGAGGTCTTATATCTTATACTTTCCAGATTTGATTAGAAAGAATGCCTCCAGCCAAAGAAATAATTAAGCAACTATCTAAGTACTCGTCATGTGACATCTCTGATGCCCTACTAAAATTTGGTTCGTCCAATGGAGGCTACATCCCAAATTTGACTAGATACTCAACTAACGGCAAGACAATGGCAGGTAAGGCTTATACTGTGCTTTTTGCCGCTAGAGATGATCCAAAGTACGCTAACATTGATGAGGTTAAAGGTGGATATATTGATAAGTTACCAGAGGATTCTATCTTGGTTATCGGTCTAACACCCAACTTACAGAAACTTGACGCTCCGTATGTGAAGATAAACAATGCATTATACGGTGGATTAATGTCCACAAGAGCAGAATATTTGAAGAGTAATGGAACCGTTGTGTTTGGCAGAATTAGAGATTTGAAAGAACATCAGGAGTTGCAAAGAAACGTGTTCAGTTTTGGACTTGGTTCAACGGCTCATAAGCCAGTTGTTAAATTGATTGGTATTAATGTTCCTATTGAGTTGCATATAGATAGTTACCCTGAATCTTACGTTGAAAATATCAATCCAGGTGATTATATTATAGGAGATGAAAATGGTGTCGTTAAATTAAACAATGGAGATGATGAGTTTATTCAAAGAATTCTGGATTATATTCCAAAGAGAGTGGAAGCTGATGAATTAGTGGCTCAAGATATCTTGAAGGGAGAAGAGTGTAACAAGGCACAGAATAAGAGAAGAGCAGGTCTATAAATAATGCAGTGTTGGTCAATCTACATATGTAATTAACTATGTGCTATGTACTAATGAACAGACCTTGGAGTACAGTAAATTATAAGTTATCTATGACTTTAAAATAGTAACACCCATCTATATGTGCACGTGACAAGTTCCACATGCGAACCATAATGCAGCCAACACCGCCCCAAAAAAATCTGATCTTGCACACAGAAGAAAACAAATGTAGAAAAGAACACTTTTTGATGTATATGCATTCACACTTGACTACATTTCCCGGTTGTTCTTTGAAGATTGCTTCATTTTTATTTGCAACAACAACAGCAACAACAACAGATACGCATACTTCCAAAAGTACTACATTATTCGAAAAACAATATTATCGATAATAATGGTTGCAGACACAACATACTACGACCTCTTGCAAGTCCAACCAATTGCTACAGACTTAGAAATTAAGAAAGCTTATAGAAAGCTTGCAATAAGGTATCATCCAGATAAAAATCAGGGAAACGAAGAAGCAAGTGAAATCTTTAAAAAAATTTCAGAAGCGTATCAGATACTAAGTGATAAAACTTTACGTGCCAAATATGACCAGAATGGGTTACGTGACGTTAACAACGAGATGGCAGATCCCGAACAATTTTTCGATTCGATATTTGGTGGAGAGGCATTTTTGGATTATATTGGGGAGTTGACACTATTAAAGAATTTATCAAAGCAATACGAGATTGAAGGTGATGAACAAGATAAAGAAAAATCAGATGAATATTATAAGAAGAACCCAACTGAATTAGGATTACTGCAACTAGATAATGGTGAATTTGATACCATGACTGAGGATGAGAAATTGAAAGTAATCCAAAAGGCTAAAGAAAAACAGAAAAAAGAAGAACTTGATAAATTTGAAGCAGAGGCAAGATCGAAAAAAGAAATAATGAAGAAAGAATTAGCACAGAAATTAATTTCCAAGATTTCATTGTATACAGAAACTGATAAAAATTCAGACATAATTGAATCTTTTAAACAAAAAATCAAATATGAGGCTGAGAATATGAAAATGGAATCATTCGGTTTAGAGATATTACATACTATTGGGAAAATTTACCTAAACAAATCAAATGTTTTTTTGAAATCACACCAGACATTCTTAGGTGTTGGTGGTTGGTTAGGTTCTTTCAAAGAAAAGACAGGAATAATTAAAGATACATTCAGAACAATTAGTAGTGCATTAGATGCTCAAAGTACTATGCAGGAACTGACAAAGATGTCCGAGAGGAGAGAGCAAGCTTTAAAGAAAGACGAGGAGGAAGCAGGAGAAGAAGATACAGACAAGGAAGCTACTACCGCAAATGATGCACCACCATCAACAACGTCATCCTCGACGACACCAGTAGAGGTTAAGGAAGATAAAGACAAAAGTGCCAAAATACCGTCATCAGATAAAGATAATACTTCAGCTGATACTAAATCAAAGGAAGCAACGTCAGATGATCCAGTGCCAACAGATGAAGATATGGCAGAAATGGAAAAATTATTAATGGGTAAGATCATTGCTGCAGCATGGAAAGGATCTCATATGGAGATTTCATCGACTTTAAGAGATGTTGTCGAAAATGTATTGTATGATAAATCGGTCAGTTTACAGAAAAGGATCGAAAGAGCTGAAGCTTTGATTATTATGGGTACCGTTTTTAAAGAGACTAAGAGATCAAGTTGGGAAGCTGAAGAAGCAAGATTGTTTGAAGAACTTGTTGCTGAGGCTACTCAAAAGAAGACTTCAAAATAAATGATAGGTTAACCTTGCTAATTATGATGATAGTATTTTTTTTTTAAATGATGACTGACTGACTGACGCATTTTTTTTTTGTTATTAATTTTTTCCCTCCATTTCTGTTTTTTTATTTATTTTACTTAATATCTAGAGTCCTACTTTTATTCGTTTAATCTTTTTATTGTCTATTTTTCCTCCTTCTTTGCTGTTTCGTATATGAACGCAATATTTTCTTTTAATTCATCAAGTCAAACTTCATTAAAAGGATGTGAATAACAATATAGATGTTTTTATTTATATACAAAATCTATTCTTTTGAATATTTTTTACTTTGTGTTCTAGCCACATGTGAACTAGTCAACGGAATAATAAATCTTTCTCAAATCAACCACCTTCTTACCTCTTTCCAATGCAATTTCGTCCATAGTTTTCTGTTTCAACAGAGCTTCCATTGCACATTTCACAACATTCATCTTATTTCTTGATCTGTAAACTTTAGCACTCAAATCTTTAATTCCTGCACATTGAGCCAATTCAAAGATCATTGGATTACATCTTAAACCAGAACCAGGTGGGGAAGATCTTAAGTTGACAACTGTAGAAACGTATTTGTTTTCAATAGCACCATAAATGGTTCTATTTTCTAATCTTGGCACCTTAGTTAGATTCTTAACTGCTTGCCAATGAGCTTTTAAGATTGCATTTGCTGGTTCTTCAGGATCTTTACCTTCTCCTATTCCCAACATACCATTTCTATCACCCGCACAAACTAAGGCATAGAACGAACTGATCTTACCTTTGGCAGTTTGATTTCTCACTGTTTTTAAGAGTAAAGTTTTCACAGAAAGTTTTGATATATAATCTTCATTAAACCCTGTGGCTAAAGCTAATTTTTTAGCGAGTTCGTTTTGTTCGTTTTGTTCACCTGGCATGGCATCCTTGCTTTTAGATTCACTTGAATCGACAATGTCTTCGTTCGACTCTGTTTGGCCATAAGGATAATCTGATTCATTGGGCTGAGTAATTGATAGATATGTCTCTTGTTTTTTAGTTAAATGATCAAAATATGGATCAAAGGTGGTTAAATCACTTAAATAATGTGGAGCGAAATTAACAGTATTGAATTTCTTTTTGTTGAAATGTTCAGGTTTAATAACAGATTCGGCTTGTAAGATTGATTCGACAATTTTAGGTTCGTAGAATTGTAATAAGTACTGCATATGTTTCAATTTTTCAACGTCTAATTGTTGCTCCGGCACGGAATTGTTGTCATTGTTGTTGTTGTTGTCACTGTCGCTGTTCTGCTTTTGCGATATTATAGAACATGATGAAAATAAACGGCTTCTTGTGAAGAAATTACTTTCGGTAGTAGTACCTCTAATGGATATTCTACTAAAGAGTCGTAAAGACATTGCACGATAATAAAACACTCAAATACTTTGCTGAGTCAATGGAATCCAAACTAAACAAACAGAAAGCAGAAAACTGATCGTTTTATCCATGGAAATACCCATCTTTCAAACACCAACAACTACCAACTGATAGACGACTGACTGCCACTACAAAATCTGAAAAATTTGAGGCGAGACGAGAATCGTGCAGTTACCAGATTCGGAAAGTTACCCGGATCCGGCAAAAAAAAGGCTAGCATCAGATGACCTGAGTCACATGATGTTGTTATTCTATTTTCAGATCAGTGGAACATTTTTGTTTTTGTCTTTCCATACATACATATACGTATTTAATGAATGTTATATGTTATGTTGTTTTGTACATTTGTTTTGCCTATATTCATACAAATAATCACTCAATTCTTACCGGATTGCTTTGAGATATGAGTACCGACACTACTAGGAGTCTGTCGACAACAGCTACTCACCGCTTGCCCATATCTCCTTCACCTTCTACAATCACCCCAGCCAATACAACAGCTACCACTAGTTCCGCCTCGTTGTCAAAACACAAAACCAAGTTGAGAGTTGTCACTCCAAAGATATACGAAAACAGCCTAGATGAGTCAATCCGTTTCAGAGACAATATCTTACCCGATTTGAAAGAGTTAGGACCTGCCGATTTGATACATATACGCAGACAAGACAAAGACACAGTCCAAGGTATCTATCATTATGCTGTGGGCTTAGACACTTCTTCTGTTGTACAACCTTTTGTTTACATGCAGACCACTTTATTGAACGATAAACACCAACCATCACTTACTAATCCGGTTTTCACTACCTATTGTTCATACAATTGTTTTTCTAAAGGTGACTTAAGAATTACTTCTCATTTTCCTGATTCTTCTCCACCTAAAGTACAATTTATTCCTCAGTTTCAACCGAATAGACCTGTAAACGTCACCGATGACAATGATCCAATATGGAAAGAGACGTATGTTTCTTCTTTAATTAGATCCATATTATTTAATGATGATATCGAGAGACATTTGCCAGGTATGTGTAAATATAATCCGATTCAATCAACTAAAGATTCTAAAGAAGCCGTTATATCGTTAATTAAACTGTTACCAAAAGGAGTACTTTCCGGAGCATCTGATCTAATCATGCAGCCAACAATAATGAATAACAATTTGACTGATGCTCTTTTGAAATTAGTATCGATAACTTCATTATACGAGTTAGCATTGCAAGAGTTAGACAATTTGGAGAAGAACCATAAAGGTTTGAATTGTAGTATAATGAAAGTAAGATTACTATTACTGAAAGGAGATGATCAAACCAGAGCAGTGAAATTAATGTACAATTCATTGAAGTTACATAGAAGAGATGGATTGATGTTATTGGAACAATCAAAATTTTTAATATCACAAAACAGATCTGATTTAGCTATAGTGTCCGCAATCAGATGTGTCGAATGTTTACCTACTGAATTTGAATGTTGGGAAAACTTGATAAACGTTCATATACTAAATAAAGATTATGAGATGGCTTTATTGGCATTGAATTCATCACCAATGTATTATTCAACTAAGAAGAAAGATATTTTCAAAGCTTTGAAGCCTAAAAGTTTTGAGTTCCCATTACCTTCCGAAGGGGAGATAAAGAAAGTTTGGCAAGACTGCGAAGAATTGGGTTGTATTTCCGGGGTTGGCGAAATTATCGAGTTTTCTAGCATTGACCATATTGAATTAATCAATCAATTACATCTAAATGTTTACGAGCAGACTAAATTACAAGGTACTTTCCAAAAAGCTTACGGATTGCTAGCTTTAATGGTCAGACATTTAGGATGGACAGATCTATTGAAATTGAGATCTAAAGTATTTGTCATGGAGGATGAATACAATGAAACTGCCTCATTGAAAAGCGATAATGATTCCACTATTGAAATTCGCTCTAATCGTAATGAGTTACATCCTTACAATGATAATAGTAATAGTCATAATCTTGCCACCAGAGCCAGATCTTCATCCTCAGTGAGTTCCAAAAATGTAATTGCTATATCGAAAACCATTTCACAAAAATTTAAATCCAAACGACTCAGTGAAAGATGGTTAGATTCATTGTTTTTAATTTTTTATGAAAATTTGAAATCTGTTCTAATCTGGGAAAATGAAAAGAGTAATAACGAACTGAAGAGTATTCATCATATTGCGCTAGAATGGGAATTAATCGGAGATGAATGTTTTAAAGTTCATAGATTTGAAAGTGGATTGATCCCACTGAGAACATGTCTTGACAACAGATTTAGCATTTTCGCATGTTATAAATTATTGAACTATTTCATCACTTTGATTGAACATGAAACTGAATTCACTAAATTAAACATGATTAAAAACCTACATCATTACAAATTACCCAATGATTACATTTTAAAAATGTGTTGTAGGTTGATAAGTTGGAATTATCGATACTACGGAGAATTTTCAATCGTTTGTTTTAAAGTGTTGAAGTTGTTGATTGAGCTGGAAAGTGTTGAGTTGATTAAGAGTAAGCTAGAAATATTCATGGAAGAACAGGTATACCAAGGCAAAGAGAAGGATAGAAATGGGAATGGCGGTAAGCATGGATTACAAAATAACAATGGAGGTATAGTTGGCTTAGTGGAGAAGTATATCAACTGGATTGAACAGTTTGATGTTTGAAAAGCCTAGTATAGTGACTTTTCTATTCTTTCTAATAAATAAATCATTCAAAGATTGAACTTTGCTAGATTTAGCTGGTGTGATCTTTTATCAAATATTTTGCTATGCTATATTTTCGAAAAGAGTAGGAGTCACTATTATGATGTGATACAAACTGATTAAAGGAGAGATCAGTAATTAGAAATGTAGAAATGTAGTACAGTATAGTACAGTATAGTACACACAAAACACAACTCTGCACCATAAACACCAGATAGGTGAAAATTTTGAGAATTCGGCAGAGTCGAAGACGCCAGAGAAACAGAAACAAACAATGGGTGAGTCCAATAAGCGTTTCGATTGGGACAAAACTCAACAAGACAAAGACAAGTCAAAAAAGACCATATAAAAAATAACTGAAGGACTTAGCACTATACTCCATCAATCGTTATACAGTGGGTTGTCCTATAACAAGATATCACTTATAGAGCTATCAATCTGTACAGGAGCAGTCCACCTTGCTACTTATCCCTACCATTTGCTTTTTAGGTGTCCTCCTATAGGTAGATAGCACGTTCGGTTTTGTTGACAGCTTTGTTTATCTTTTTAACTGTTGTATACTTGACCAGAAGAAAGACAGCTATATTATAACACCATTTAATTACAATTGTTCTCTGTTTACTCATTGACGTTGTGTTTGTTGGTACAAAAAAGAATATAGTCAGTCCATTTATCCAGGGTGATAAGAGAGGAGCAGTGTTTATTTTATTCCATAGACTGTCTCCTTCAATCTTATCAAACAACAGAGATATTTTGTCTTGTCTTTTAAGTTTTTGAAGCTTTGTCATAAATATAGTTTCGGTCAGACTGTTTCAGTCTCCTACTACAAATACATACCGTACTATTGCACCCTACGTTGTCATATCCTATTTTACTCCTTTGTTTACTTATACCATCCATCAACATTACAGTATAATTAAATTGACTTTTCAGCCTGAAAAATACATACATTCATCTTCCTTATCAGATTTATTTACATTTCTATTGCATTCCTGTTTTACCATTGTAACCTAGGTGTTCTTTTTTTTTCTGTTTTCCCTGCCACGCTTTCAATTCAGCCACCCATTCACTAAGAATAAAAAAACCAATTTTTTTGAGCTTCTTAAAAGATTGAATTGCTTCTCACTGTACATACATATACACCTACAATTATAGAATTAAATAATCTTCATTTTGTTGCGTTCTGATATTTATTAATCATCAACATAGTCATTCATCTTTGAAAGCCCAGTTTAACGAACGATACGAGAATAATTTCATTTTTTTCAACCAATCACTAATAATATAAAGCAAAAAATCATACCCATATTATAAATTAAAACAAATGTCTGGATTTTGGAAGTTTACCAGTAATTATGCTTCTCGCGTTACCAAGATATTGGAGAAGCCTGATTTCACATTAGAGGAATTATTAGATGAACAAGAAACCATACCGGAATTACTTGCTTCAAATGCCAAATTAATCGAATTCTTAAGAGAACCTGAAGTCTTAGAAGCTTTGGTGAATTATATTGTTGAGGATGATGATTTTCAAAGAGAAATTGAACAAGAGGAGGCTGGAAAGCAAATAGATTATGATCAATTACATCAACCGGAACAACAGACATCTGACGAGTTGCCAAAAAAACTAGAGGAAGATGAACATCTTGATGCAGCTGCTACTCAATCTACTAGAGATGATGAAAAGAAGTCTTTGAGAGAAATAGTTTCTGACGGTTCAAGTTCTACTGAGTCGGATACTGATTCAGATAGTGATTTGGATCTGGAATCTGAACGTGAAAAAGCTTCCAATGATAATAATGATGATAGCAACAAAATCAAAGAAAAAAATCATACCAACGACAACAGAAATCACAGATTCAATGATGAACATGATGAGCATGATGATGATGACAATAATAATAATAATAATAATGACAAAGATGACAACGGTGAAGATGAAACTGAATTGTTTGGCGATGACATCCACATGGACGAAGAAGCTGAATTTAATCAAAATGTAGATGAACATGACAATGAATATGAACATGAACGTGAAGATGACGAAGATGAAAATGAAGACGACGACGACGATGACGATGACGATGACGGCGATGATGATGACGATGACGATGATGACGACGACGATGATGATGGTGAAGAGTCATTAATTGATCAACATTCAAGAAGAGCTCAGGTAGCTGCTGAAATTCTTTCTGTTGACGTCTGGTCATTAACGGATGCATTTATGGAAAGTTCGAAATTGGTTGAAAAATTGTGGAGTATATTGGATAAGCCTGCTCCTTTACCAATTTTTTTAGCAACTTATTTTATGAAAATTAATGAGCATTTGCTAGACATGAAGATGGATGAAATGGTTTTGTTCATCTTGCAAGAGCCAAATCTAATTGAAAGACTTATGAGGCATATAGACACTCCACCATTAATGGATTTCTTGCTAAAAGTTATATCAACTGATAAGCCAGATTCAAGCACTGGTATAATTGAAGTTCTGAAAGATCAAGGGTTAATTCCTTCGTTAATATCATATTTAAGTCCTGAAGTTCCGCCTTCTGTTCAGAGTGCAGCTGGTGATTTTTTGAAAGCTTTCATAACAATATCTGCCAATAATGCTGAAAATACTACAATTGGTCCAAACGAACTTAGTAGACAATTAGTTAGTGAACCAATGGCTAGAGAATTGGTACAGATGATGCTTTATGGTGGTACAGGGTTATCGAATGGTGTTGGAATAGTTATTGAGATTATTCGAAAGAATAATTCAGATTATGACGCTGTACCAGTTGTTTATATCACGGTTGATACTCATCCTCCGACTCCAAGAGATCCTATTTATCTAGGAACTCTAGTAAAAGTTTTTGCAGAAGCAATGCCTGAGTTTACTAAGATGTTAGAAAGAAAAGTCGATAAAGTTTTGAAAACGCCATTTGGTGAAATAGAACCGTTAGGTTTTGAAAGATTTAAGATTTGTGAATTAGTTGCTGAGTTAATTCATTGTTCAAATATGGCGCTATTGAATCATGAAAAGGGAGAAGAAATTGTTTTTGAAAGAGATCAAGTGCGGGAAAGTTTAATTCAACAACAGAAAGATTTATTGAGAAATGCAGAATTAACATCTAACGAATCCAATGATGGAGTTGACATTTCAAGAGAAGTTGAAAATTTGAAACTAAGTCCAAGACTTGACGGTGAAGAAGAAGATATAGAAAAAGTTGAAGAACGGCCTCCTGCCACTCCTGAAAGACGTAATACTCCGCAAGCTGATGATGATGATTTCAATGAAGAAAACAACAGATATGAACAAGAAGTGGATGCAGATTTAACTCTGAATCAAGTTGATGAAGACGAAGACGAAGAAGACGACTTAGATATTTGTCAAGATCAAATGGAACAAGAATTAAGAAAGAATCCAGTTGTTGGCGATCAATTGAAAATTGCATTATATGATAACAGCGTCATAATAACAATCTTGAATATGTTCTTCAAATTTCCATGGAATAATTTTTTACATAATGTCGTCTTTGATATTGTTCAACAGATTCTAAATGCTTCAATGGATATTGGGTATAATAGATATTTAGCCGTTGATTTATTTGGTAGAGGTGTCATTTCTAAGCTAATAATTGATGGTCATAATAGATGTTTAGATTATGAAGAACAAACGGGCTTGAGATTAGGTTATATGGGTCATCTTACTTTGATAGCTGAAGAAGTTGTCAAATTTACTTCGTTACACCTACGCAACACTAAGTCGTCAATTATAGATGAAGCTATAATGTTACCTGAGTGGACTCATTATGTGAATGAAACATTAGTTGAAACAAGGAATAAATATAATGCGGTCTTGGGTAATGACGAAGAACTTGAAGAAGAACAAGATTATACACAGGAGCAATTGGATCAATTGCAAGCTCACCAGCAGCAGCAACATCATTTAGATATAGGTTCTGATCAAGATCAAGATCATGACCTATCAATTTATTCTAATGAATATGGTCGGAATCAAAATTTGAAACATCGTCAGGGTGATGTTGATGAAGAGGACGAAGAGGCTGAAGAATTAGATTCTGACCAATTTTCGAGATATATCACACAACAAATGACGAGTGACTTGCCTGATAAATTTGGATCGTCTGATGAAGATTCAGAAGATGAGGAACAACATCAACATTTACATCATCAGCAACAACATGAGGTTGCCTTGTCATTAGTTGGTGGTCATCCATACCATGAAATGAATGTTGGTGGAATAGATTATGACGATGTCGATGTTCCTGAACTAGAAGAAGCTGAAGAAGAAGTGGAAGAAGAAGAAGAAGAAGAAGCATTGTCGAGAATCGCTGACAGTAGCAATAACGATAATTCAATTTATAAAAATCAGTCACTGTTTTCAGATAGTTTAGCTTCTGGTCATCATGAACATAATGGTGATTCAGATGAGGATGATGATTATGAAGATCCAAATGATGACGGACAGTCCTACGTCAAGGAAAATCATCCATTATACCAGGCGGATGGATCACTAAATTACCAAGTTGGCTCTCGCGGAGTCAGTGAGTTATCCACTTCCGACTCTGATCCCGACTCTGATTCTGATGTCTTGTTGAGTTCAACAACTGGAAGAAATAATAGCGCTTCGAATAATGAAGACTATGATGACGACGATGACAATGACGACGACAATGACGATTACGATTATGAAGAGGAAGATGCACAAAATCAACTGACCAGAGCTTCAAGTAAGAGGTAATAAGTTTTTTTTTTTTTTCCCTTTATTACATTAATCTGTTTCCATATCTGTGGTAGTCTTTGCTTCTCTCGTCACTCCGCTTTGTTCCAGCTTACTTTGCTTTTTTTTGCATGCTTTTATTGGTTTTGTTGGTTTTGTTGCCTTATTGATCAGCTTCGCTATATTGCCTACTGCCACCTCATTTTCCGAATTATGAAAATAAAATATTGTGCTGTACATTAGTTTAAGAATTGGCCTATTATTCTATTCTAAAAACGAAAATGCCAAACCTATTATTTGTTATCTCACCACTAATCTTCTTCTTCCCTGTATCCCCTCTCTCGTCTTCTGTTATGATCTTTTTGTATTGACACCTTTCATATATTATACCTATGTCATCTTTCATTGTGTTTCACCCGTTTTTCATCTCATTTTCATCTTTTTCATGTACCTGTTTCTTATTCTATTTGCACTGCTATACACTGCCTTTGTTTTTGTACATCTTTTATAGTTTTTGTTCTATGTTGATTTATAATTTCATTTTACAACATATAATACATAGATATACATGTGTCTATTGATTGCTAGTCTAATTATATAAGTCAATCAAGTGAAAACTTAAAGGAGGATAAAGGGAAGGGAAATTGGGCAGGGCTGTGCAAATCTTTCGACTTTTTCGTTTTTGTCTGTCACTGAGTCGAATAGTCCCCACTTATCTATACATATTTGCTTTCATATATGTTCTTTTTACGTGTTATGTGACGTTCCATAGATATACATGTGTGTTCTGATTAATCAATCATGTCTGAGCAAGTTATTCCACCTCCCGATGCTACCATTGTCAGATCCAAATCTACCTCACCAAACTGGATCCTGAACTACAATATAATCTCTGGAAGTCTTTGGTTTTTTTTGCTTGTTAATACTGCCATAGTTTCCTTCTTTTACACCAGTTTTGAAAGATTTGACTTAACTTCTCAATGGATTACATTGGTTCAGTCATTAGCTATTGTTGAAATTTACAATTCTGCTGTAGGGAATGTTAGATCTCCATTAATCACTACTATTATGCAAGTTTTGTCTCGATTGTTACTTGTCTTTGGAATCTTCACCTTATTGCCTGATTCTAAAGCAAACCAACATTGGTCGTATTTAACTTTATCCATTGCTTGGTCGATTACAGAAATCATCAGATATTATTACTACGCATTGAATATCATGACTGAAGGTAATCCACCAGCTTTACTGAAATGGTTAAGATATAATTCATTCTTAGTGCTATATCCATTAGGTATTACAAGTGAATGTATCATGATTTACTTGTCCTTAGACGAAGCTGTCTTTGTCATTGGATATTATTACAAGATATTTTTAATTGCATGTTTATTAACTTATATTCCAGGTTCATACTCGTTGTATACTTATATGATGAAGCAAAGAAAGAAGGTTTTAAAACAGATGAAAGAGGAGAAATCGAAGTCAGATTCTAAGAAGTCATCCTAGATTGTCATTCAGACCTGGATCTATCTATATATCTCAGTATATATATACTTATTTAAACCGATACATAGCATCATAACATCATCACGTTGTTGTTTCCAAGTTGTAAAATGCTAACCGCCAGCAGAGTAGAAATTCAATGGCAGTTTTCTTAAGACACACACGACTTTTCTCGCAATTCTTCAGTTGAAAAATTTTGAGAAATGAGAGACGCTCAATTTGGAGGATGATTTGTATACTAATTCTTAAAAGAGAATAAATTCAGTGTTGTGTTGTTTTAATCTTATAGAAAGTACAGATTGGATGTATCCCCAGTAAAGAGAAAGACCATTCATTACCTATAAATAAACAAGCACCAATTTGAATAATGTTCGTTAGACAGCTCGCTAGACTTTCCGTGATATCCATACCTGCCACTTCTGTTGGTGTTAGAATCGCACCATTGGCCCTAAGTCGCCAATTTTCATCTTCAATGGCAAGTCTTGAATCCCAAACACAATCACAACCACAGCTACAATCTCAAACGCAGACTCAACAGAAGTCATCAGATACACAGCAACAAGATCAACTTTCAAGTCTCGAAAAATCCCAAGCTCATCAAGTCCCTGATTTGACTCCATTGAAGTATGAACAGAATTTATACGCTACAATCAAAGTCCATGACAGACCATACTTGGTTACGGAAGGAGACGAAGTTATATTACCGTTTAGAATGAAGCATGCTGAAATTGGAGACATCTTACATTTTAACGATGTTACCACCATAGGCTCTAGAAATTATACTTATCATGCTGAAGATTCGATCGATCCCAGCTTGTTTTCAATCAAAGCTGTTGTTTTGGAAAAGACAAAGAAACCTATGTATGTGAAAGAAATTACAAAGAGAAGAAATAGACATGTTAGACATGTTCAAGTGAAACATGATTTAACTATTTTGAGAGTTTCTGAATTGAAGTTGAAGATCTAGATGATCGAATGTTCCCGCCATAGCTATGTGGAAGCGTCATTTGTAAATTATTTTTGCTCCCAATATAATGATTCCATTCGTTCATATTCAATTTTTTCGTTTTTCTAATTTCTATTCCCTCGTGTATATAAATATATATATATATATATCTAATGTCTAAATAGATGTGTAACCATCATCCAATTGTTGTGGTCTTAATACTTCAAACTAAAAGCGACGCAATAATTTCGCCGTCGCGTCTAAAAATGTTGGGTACGAGAAATTAAGGTTTCTAAAATTAACCATATATGTATTTAGGAAGACAAGTGATGTAAATGAAAAGACAATATAAATCACTCACAAACAAGAAACTCTAAGGAGAAAGCATAGACAGCATCTAAAATCAATAGAAGTAATTAGAAGTCAATTGGGTGTTGGCATTTTAAAAGTTTCATTTGATTTTCCATGTTTTCAAGGGACGATGAGTCTAAGAAAGACCAAAGAGATCAGTTACCTAAATTTTTATATGATCAAATACCCACAGAGATTACAAATAAGTCGGCATTGAATTCCAGAATTAAATCATCCAATGACTCCCCATATTCTTCAGCAAGATTGAACTCAAAAAAGCAGCAGCAGTTGCAACCACAAAATGGTCGCAAACTGACTTCTGCTCCTGGTGCTGCTACTAAGAAAACTCGGTCTCATAATCATCATTCTCAGAAACATCAGCAACAACAAAAGCAACAGCAACAACAGATACCCATTAAGACATCTAGTTCAACACATGGGAATGACACTAATAGTGCTCATCGTACTCGCAAACAATCATATACTGATCTCTCCCAGTCTCAGTCTCGAAGTCTTGAATCACAAAGCTCTTCTTCAAGAGAGTCTAATTCTGGTAAACAGAAACTGACCGTTGATACATCACTTCAATCTGTTCCTCCTAATATCTTATCTATCCCTATTAAAGTGTCAAAATTTGGCTCGGATATACCTCAACCAAGATTAACATCTACAACGGGTAAGGACAAGGGGATAGATAATTATAAGCAAAACAGCGAGAGTGTCGACACAAGGCACAATCATTCATATAATACAAGTGACGCTCAGACTATGAGTAGTATGTTATTAGATATGCCTCCCGCCACTCTGGCAGACAATGGTGACTATAACGGTCAAGTTCGGTCGTCACCATTATATGACCAAGTGTCTGATAAATTCTCATCATTGTTGAATATACCTGAACATGATGACTCTTTCAGGTTAGACTATTCTAACAAGAATCCTGACTTTGACTCATCACAAACCGATAGTTATCAAGACACCCAAATGCTTCCATCCGACTATGTTACTTATAACAATTCAAAGGAGTTTTCTTTTGAGAATCCAGCCACTCAAGATGCAAGTGACCATTCTAATATAACTACCGCTCAAGGTAGTGTAACTGGACTTACAAAAATGGGGACGATATCACCAGATAACCTGAGAAGCAATAGTACATCATTTGGTTTCCGTTCCGATTTCTCTTCAACGAACGAGTTTTCACCTGCTCTTCCTCCTCCTCCTCCTCCACCTCCTCCTCCATCTCCTCCTACCACAATACCGCCAAGAATACCAAAACTTCCGGACATGTCTATCGTATCCAGCACTAACAACAACGATGCCGACACAAGTTTACATTTATCTCCATTCGCAAGCCCATTGAAAGATCTCACTAGTTCCAAAAAAATAGGTAGAGGCTTCCATTCGAACAGTTCATCAATATCATGGCCTGTGGACAATGCTGAAGAATGGACATCTGAGAAAGTGTGTAGCTGGTTAGAAGCTCATCGATTTAACGAGAGTTGGACTTCCTTATTTGTTGATGAAGGTTTGATCAAGGAAAAATTTATGAAGTTGCAATCGTATGATGAATTGAAGAAGTATACACCATTCCTAGTAACAGATTCGACATCCACGCCGTCGCACTTTATTCAGCAATTGAGGAAGACTTTAGGGAAGTTGTCAAGTAATACAAGCAGTAACGTTTTGCCTGCTACTAAAAATGCTGCTAATGATAGCAGTGAAAGCAGCGATAATAATACCGGCTTTGTTGCTACTCATGTCAATTTTGCTCCATCGTCGTCTATTGGGGGTTTTCATGCCACAGTTAATAATATTCCTGATTCACCGATGTCTCTAATATCAGGAATGTCATTCAATTCAGATGACGTTCCTACAGAAATTGACTATGTGCAACATGACCATGTGGATGATCCTTCTTTAACGAATACTAAATCCACAAGTTCAATAATCAACTCGTTGGGCCCGCTTTGTAGCACTTCCGAACTAAGCGCTACATTAAGTGACGCCAAATCATCATTAGCTCAACAATTGTTAGAAGAGAAGGAGAGACTGTTAGGTCAGCCGATTGGCGAAAAATTGGTCCCCGTTGTTTCTGCACCGGCACCCGTTTTATCTTCCTCTAGTGTGTCTGCAGAGCCCTACCCATATGCCCCATCTCCCGTTAAGAGGTCTACAGATGAGCTAGTGAAAAAAAAATCAATCAAACAAAGACCAGTTTCAACAATTGAGAGATCGTCTTATTCAAATATGTACCCGTCCATCGCTACTTCCACTCTTAGCCCTAATTCTCCCTTAATTGGCACTAAAAGCTTTTTCAGAAGACATCAGAAATCTAATTCGTCGGAGTCTTCGTTGTTTGTTAATCTATTTAATAGCAGTGTTAACTCAACAAGCGTTCCGTCAACTGTTCCACCTTCAAGCGCAGTAATATCCCCTTCTTCGACGACTGCAGGAACTGAATTTAAGAAACATCATGAACGTTCGAGTTCTAAAGGTTCATTGAGTGACGCTACTACACCAAAAGGAATATTCAACAAGTTCTTTGGAAAATCGAAACTTCCCGAACCCAGTGCTAGTTCTAGACCATCTACAAGAGGCTCAGATTCCCCAATAAGTCCGTCATCATTATCTGCTGTATTTACTACCGAGAATAAAAAGTCGAAGAAGACTCCGTATGATGAGAAGAAAAGATTAAGTGTTTTCTTAGGTGACCATCATCATCATCATCATTTCCATAATGGTACGCTACAGGACAAGAAAAAGAAATTTTCAGGCGATGAAGCTCTGGACAACTCTTCTATTAGTGCCAAAAATTCCATTTCTAGTGCTACTTCTACAACATTGAGTACAGCTATTGATTCATTAGCAACTACAAACACCACTATTAGTCATGGTAAGAAGAGCAATTCTAAGTCAACAGCTAAGAGTTTTCCCAAATTTGAAAAACTTGGCCCTGTGGGTAAGAAACCTTCACCTACAGGTGTGACTATACCAGTTATAACTACCTCAACGTTACACTCAAAGGAAAGCGATCCTAATCTTTTAATGACATCAACTAAATCCACATTAGCGTCATCAGCTTCATCTATTAGTCATTATCAAGCATCTGCTTCTTCGAAAGCGTCCCAAAAAGCAATACCTTTGGACTTCAATCTAGAGAGTAAATATAGAGCTGTTCCTAAAACTAAGAATTCTGATATTTTTATTCTCGTCACATCAGATAATGAATATTTCAAGCTTGTTAATGTTAGTAATTGTTCCAACATATCAGACTTAAAGCAATTGCTATTTCAGAAATTGAACATGAATAGTGAGGTGGAAACAGAATTCAGACTTACTGATTTTGGAAGTGATCCAGGGGAACCTTTAGATGATACCATTTTTGACCAATTAGTTAAGTCGAAGTTTCTTGGGGGTGGTCTGAAGTTGTTGGTCGGTCAACAGGAAATCGCCGTATCCAAAAACAAAATCAGACATACTGGAACACAAAAACTATTGCGCACATCCTCTGTCTCTGATGCTATTTCCACAACTTCTAAAGGAAACCAACAGAGTACAAGACCAGAACCTCTCAATTTGCCATTGACTACTACCTCGTCGTGGACTCACTCAATCAACTCTGATGCGTCATTAGAGAGATTCTTGGCTACTCCTCAGCATTTGATTGGTACCACGAACAATGAGAATTCCAAAGAACCAGTTGACTACTTGAACTTTAAAAATACGCTGACTGATATTGCTGGTGGTGGTGATGAGGTCAGTACTTTTTCATTGTCTAATTTGTGCACAAACGCCAATGCAGTGAGACCATTTCTTGCTCTAGACAGAAAAAGATCAACTAGTTCATCAATTGTAAGTGCAAGGTCCATAACTACAGCTTCTATTTCCGAAGGAACAGGGTCTTATAGTACCATCAATCCAAACTCGTCAAGTAATTCATTCAGGGTGATACGGCCTGAGAAAAGAGAAATTGATTTTGATAAGCGACGCGAGTCTCCGTTTATTGCTAGGCAAGACAGTTTAGTAGCACATAGAAGTGCTCCCCCTGCACCTGCTATTTCTACCACTGCTTCATTGGATTCTGTTAAAGTGGCTGCAATTTCTCCATCTACTAAGGGAACAAGAAAACCTCCACCTCCACTACCTAAATCGTTTCCGTCTGAATCTACAGCGTCATCAAACAGCGGTAACAAAACTCTGGAGAGATCTGTCTCTTCGAGACCTACAAGAAAAAATACTATCAAGAAGCCATTTGATCCGTTCGAGGAGAATGATATCAGTTTTGCTGATGCACCAACCCTTGAAGACAGTGAAGAATATGACTCTGATGACTCTGATGATGGATTGTTCGCTAAACCTCCAACAAAATATCCAGGAAATGCTTCCGACAATATGAATACATCTCAATCTTATGAGGTTCCAGAGAGCGAAAATGCCACTATAACGAGTATTGGCACCAAGTCGGGTCCGCGTTCTGGGACGTATAGTTCTGCAGATACAGTGTTAACTTCTTCATCGAGTGACTCCTTATTGGATATTAGACCTCCAGCTGCTGTGTTATATGACAACTTGGAAGTCTACTTTCCAAATACGGATTTAGATAAGTTGATAATTGATGAAGTTGTCTCCCCTCCAGTCTCACCTATTGCTGAGCACCCAGAACAACAGCAGCTGCATCAAGAGAAGTATAATGCAACTAAAAGGGATAAGAACAGTGGCAGTGGTGGTAAGTTGTTGGTGCCAGAGTCATCGTTTGCTACTTCAGGAAAAATACACAGAATGAAGAGTATCAGAATTGTCGCTCAAGAGGCCAAGAAAGCTGCGGAAATGCACCAAAGAATATCAAGTTCTTCCCATGCAGATGGTTTACTAAGAAGAAAGAGCACTAAGATGTGGGGTCGGAAAGTGGTCGAAGTTACGGAACATAATAGATCTCATTATGTTAACAAATTGACGAATATTACTGGTCGTTACAAAGAATTTGCATGGGTTAAAGGTGAGTTGATCGGTATAGGGACATTTGGTAAAGTCTACTTGGCTTTGAATGTTACTGCGGGTGAAATGATTGCTGTTAAACAAACGTTTATTTCGTCAAAATTTGTCAACAACAGAGAAACAAAGGAGATTGTTGATACTTTTAAAGCTGAAGTAGACTCATTGAAAGACTTGGACCATGTTAACATTGTCCAGTATTTGGGATTCGAGAAAACAGCAAACACGTATAGCGTCTTCTTGGAGTACGTTTCTGGTGGTTCAGTTGGACATTTGATTCGAAGTTATGGCAGGTTTCCTGAAGATTTGATACGTTTTCTAACTGAGCAGGTGTTACAAGGTTTAAGTTACATTCATTCTCAAGGTATCTTACATCGTGACCTAAAAGCAGATAACTTATTATTAGAAATTGATGGTGTTTGTAAAATCTCAGACTTTGGCATCAGTAAGAAAGCCAAAGATATTTACGCTGACGAATCTGCCATGTCTTTCCAAGGTACGATATTCTGGATGGCTCCTGAAGTCATCGACAACACTGCTCGTAAAGGTTACAATGCTAAAGTGGATATATGGTCATTAGGTTGTGTCTTGTTTGAAATGTATGCTGGTAAGAGGCCGTGGCATGAATTTGCCATCGCTGGTGCTATTTTCAAATTAGGTACGAAATCTGCACCTCCAATATCATCAGAAATCAAGAAGCTAATGAGTACAGAAGGAGATGAATTTTTGGGTCAATGTTTTGCAATTGATCCAGATAAGAGACCAACAGCCGCCGAATTGCTGAAACATCCTTTCTGTGAAAAAGAACCTGATTTCAAGTTCGAAAATACACAGTTGGCGAAGAAAATGAAGTTTGACGATAGACAGGAAGAAAAGAAAGCGGAAATGATTAGAAACAGTAACAAGAAAGCTGTAATAAATAGTAATAAATAGTAAATAGTCTTTTTATAGTATAGTATATTGATGATGGAATCAGAGAAACGAGGAAAAACTGATAAGGAAATACTAAGAATTTGTAATTTACGTAATCTTACTAGAGAAAAAAAAATTTGCACAAAAAATATTTCTAGATCTACAAGTTTTATATGGGACCAAGGTGAAGAAGGTGTTACAAACGTCAAGACGTTAAAAGTAACATTAATAACTATCCAAGTTTGTTATATTCAGATATATATTTGAAATGGTCAGAAAAGTTAAGAAAGCTACAAGAGAAGAGCAAAGAAACAGCGCCCAATTCTTTGCAAAAGAATTGAAAGATGTAAAGCAAAGACTCGAAGAATGGGACGCCAACAGCAACAAAACTGTTACTAAGTTTGATGAATTGCCAATAACAAAAAAGACTCTAAGAGGTATAACAGAGTCTAGTTTTATTAAAGTAACTGATATTCAAAGGGAAGCTATACCAACTGCTTTGAAAGGTCATGACATCTTAGGTGCGGCAAGAACAGGTTCTGGTAAAACGCTAGCTTTTTTGATTCCAATTATTGAAAAACTGGCCC
The DNA here is from genome assembly GCA_003707685.2 of Ogataea pilisensis. Classification (NCBI taxonomy): domain Eukaryota; kingdom Fungi; phylum Ascomycota; class Pichiomycetes; order Pichiales; family Pichiaceae; genus Ogataea; species Ogataea pilisensis. The sequence goes on from PPKM02000067.1 coordinate 43,649, forward strand.
ATGAAGGCTGGAATGAGTTTGATGGTGTCGGTGCTTTGATTATTTCCCCAACAAGAGAGTTGGCTATTCAAATATATGAAGTGCTACTGAAAATTGGTAAACATCACACATTTTCGGCGGGTTTGGTTATTGGTGGTAAAGATTACCAATATGAAAAAGAAAGAATCGGAAAGGTGAATATTTTGATAGGTACCCCAGGTAGAATATTACAACATATGGATCAATCTGCATCATTGAATTTGAATAACCTGGCATGTCTAGTATTAGATGAAGCCGATAGAATCTTAGATATGGGTTTCAAGAAAACATTGGATGGTATTGTTAAGAATTTACCTCCTGATAGACAAACATTATTGTTCTCAGCCACACAAACCAAATCTGTTCAAGGCTTGGCTCGATTATCATTGGTTAATCCGAAATATATTAATACATCTACTGATGATGATACGAGTACTCCTGAATCCTTGGAACAATCATATATAGTTGCAACACTACCAGAAAAATTGGACATCTTGTGGAGTTTTATGAAGTCTCATTTGGATTCCAAAATTTTAGTATTTGCCTCATCTTCCAAGCAAGTCCACTTCATATATGAATCATTTAGAAAATTACAACCTGGTATTTCGCTCATGAAACTACACGGTAGACAAAAGCAAAAAGCAAGAATCGAAACAACTATTAAGTTCACGCAAGCGCAACATTGTTGTTTATTTGCCACAGATGTTGTTGCTAGAGGATTAGATTTTCCTGCCATTGACTGGGTTATTCAACTTGACTGTCCTGAAGATGTCTCCACATATATTCACAGAGTGGGGAGAAGTGCCAGATTCGGTAGAGTCGGTAAATCCCTATTATTGTTAACCCCAAGTGAAGAGGGTCCTTTCTTGAAAAGGCTGCAAAGTAAAAAAATTGAGTGTAAGAAGTTGGTAATTAAAGGTTCCAAAAAGAAGAAGATTCAAGACCAATTACAATCATTGTGTTTCAAGAGTCCCGAATTAAAGTACCTGGGACAGAAGGCATTTATCTCTTATTTTAAATCTATCTATATTCAAAAGGATAAAGAAGTGTTTGATATTACAAAATTGCCGTTAAATGATTTCGCAAAATCCCTTGGCTTGCCAGGTGCCCCAAAGATTAAATTATTAGAAAAAGTCAAGCAAGGTTCACAAAAAGGATTTACAGAAGAAGATTTGGTCAAATTAAAAGAAAAAAAGAATGCATCAAGACAATTGTTATCGTTATCCAAAATGGATGAAAATGGTGAAGAGCTTGAAGAAAAGAAAGTCAGAACTAAATACGATAAGATGTTTGAAAGAAAGAACCAATCTGTGTTGTCGGATCATTATTTGAAGATGACATCAGTTGATGCTGAAAATGAAGGTGACGATGAGGATGATTTCATTCAAGTGAAGAGAAAAAACCATGACCTAAAAGATGAAGAAATTCCACAACTAGAAATGATAAACACATCTAAAAGAGCAACGAAGAAAGCGCTTTCGAAGAAGCTAACTGCTAAATCACAAGGAACAGGTAATAAACTAGTGTTTGATGACGATGGAGTTGCTCATCCAGCGTATGAATTAGAAGGTGAAGAAGAATTCAATAAAGAAGGACTTGTTTTGAAACTGAAAGAGGAGTACTTGACGAAAGAAAGAGAAGTTATGAATGACGCAGACGTTGAAGATAAGAATGTCGCTAAAGAAAAGAAACAAGAAAAGAAAAGAAAAAGAAAGGAGTTGGAACAAGCGGTCAACGAAGAAGACTACTCTACTTCTGAAAATGACGAAGATGCCACATATGGTGATAAGTCAAGCTATGATAATGATGATGTTGACTTGGACAGAGATTTGGCTGTTTCTTCCGATGAAGAAGATGAAAGACCGAGAAAGAAGGCCAACAAGTGGTTTGAGAAAGAAGTTGACCGGGACTCATCAGATGATGAAGATGCTGGTGTCATTGAGATTGAACAACCTGAAACTATTGAAGACTTGGAAGCTTTGACTGAAAGATTGTTACAAGGGTAGGTAAAGTTGATTCGTCTAATTTAAGTCATCATTTAAAAAATATATATGATTTTAGTATCAATGTTACTTAATTTCACCATATCACGCATCTCAATCATTAAAGTAGAAAAGGCTACCGTGTTGTGTCCTAAGATTTATAGTAGTTGAGATCATAAAATGATTTTCTTTTTTTTTTCTTTTTCTAAACAAAATGCAATCAGAGCATGGGTTATATCTATATACGTTTATTATGTATATAACGTAAATGAATTAGCAGAAAAAAATACGTTGAGAATGTTGTAGTAAATTCCAATCATATTGAAGAAATCCGTCAGCATTCACAAAGTAAACCTTCCAATTTTTATAAACACCCAAAATACAAAAAATCTACCTAGTGGGCGTGAAATGAGCTAAAGGACTTTGAAAGGAATCAAAATTATTATGCGAAGCAGCATTCTTATAGCCATCAACAGAAAAGCATCAATCACATCTCTTTGGAGAGACAGGTCTAGAAAAATTAAATCTAAACAGACACGCTATAACCATAGGTATAACTAAGTCTTTTCTTGTCCATTCTCTTCCTCACTTCATCGGCAATCCAAACAGTACTAGTGATAGCCAGCAAGTAAACTAAATCCCCAGCACTTAACGGTTCCGTTTGGAAAATTGATTGAAAGAAAGGAACATAAATGGCGCACATCTGACCAAGTAGAGAGCCTCCCACCGCATAATTAAACATTGAATTTGTGAAACCTAACTCAAATGTAGACTTAGAGTAAGATCTACAAGACAGAGCATTGAACATATCAAAGAAAACAAAACACGTGAATGTCATAGTAGTATCACGTCTCGTGACCGAATCACCCATCTCCCTCACATAAACAAACATAGTCCCCGTAATAATAATTGCAGCTGCTTGTAATACTCTTTTCAGAACTTTTTTAGTAAGAATTTTATCAGTACGTGATCTTGGAGGTTTGCTCATAACTTCTTGGTCTACTGGTTCCACTCCTAACGACTGAGCTGGAGGACCATCCATTAAAATGTTGATCCATAAAATCTGCATAGCGTTCAGTGGGTTAGGTAAATTGAATAAAGTGGACAAAGCGATCAATGATAAGGCAGCAACAGATGTAGACAATTGGAAAGTTAAGAAATTTTGAATATTGTAGAAAATACCTTTACCTTCCCGAATAGCATTTAAAATAGTGCTGAAATCGTCATCGGTTAAAACCATATCAGCTGCCTCTTTGGCAACATCAGTACCATGTTTGCCCATTGCGATACCAATATCTGCCAATTTCAAAGCTGGAGCATCATTGACTCCATCACCAGTCATTGCAACTATATCACCTCTCAATTGTAGTGCTCTAACGATCGCAACCTTATGTTCTGGAGTTGTTCTGGCAAACACAGAAACGTATTGAATCGCCTCTGCCAATGATTCTTCTGACATGGCATCAATCTTATCACCTGTCATGACACACTTGCTGGAATCAGTTAATGGCATACCGATTTTCTTAGCAATACTCACAGCAGTAGTTTCAGAATCACCAGTAATCATAATAACATGAACACCGCCTCGCATTAATGATGCAATAGATTGACTAACTTGAGGTCTTGGAGGATCGTTCATACCCATTAATCCACAAAAGACCAGGTCAGAAGGTTCATCATCGAATGATTTGGAACTTTTAGCAAATGCCAGGACTCTCAAACCATCATCAGCTAAATCATCAGCCATGTGAAAAATTAAGTTAATTATTTCTTCGCTGATTGGTTTAACTTCACCATCTCTTGTGAGGTACATCTTGGACATGGAAGCAATTTTTTCAACTGCACCCTTAACAAAAGTTTCGGATTTAGATTTATCACCCAAATGAGAACTGACAGCCATATACTTTCTACTTGAATTGAAAGGTAATTCATCTGATCTTAGTCTCGTATTTCTTAAATCCTCTAAACCAAAACAATTTAATGATTCGATGATAGCGATATCAGTTGGGTTACCCACATATTTTTCCTTCTCAACAGAGTATCTGGCGTTATTACAAAGGTTGCCGACTTTGAGTAAAGCTTCAATGTCTTTGGTTAATAAATGTGCATATTTTGATTTCTTGTCAATGTCAATATGAGTATTTTTCAGATCAACAGTCCAAATCTTGTTAACGGTCATGTGATTTTGAGTTAAAGTACCTGTCTTGTCAGAACATATAACATTAACAGAGCCTAAAGTTTCCACACTAGGTAATCTCTTCACGATGGCTTTCTGTTTTGCCATTCTTAAAACTCCCAGTGCTAAAGTAACAGCAACAATTATAGGTAAGCCTTCCGGAATAGCAGCCACAGCTAAAGAGACTGAAATTTGGAACATATCCAACCATGACCTTCCTTGAATAACACCGATCAAACCAATAACTCCAATAACGGCAAAACTGAACATTGATAATTCTTGACCTAACTTGTCCATCGCGCTTTGTAAAGGAGTTTTTGGCTTTTCAATAGAAGACATCATGGCGAAGACACCACCAAAAGCAGTTTTAGTACCTGTAGCAATAACAATACCTGAACCGTGACCATCTCTAACTAAGGTTCCCATAAACGCAATATTAGTTCTTTCATTTGCCGAGGTTGACACGCTATCTACCGTGTCAACAGTCTTGGAACATGGATTAGTTTCACCCGTCAAGTTACTTTCATCAATGGTTAAATGAACTGCTTCGATTAATCTAATGTCTGCTGGAATTCTATCACCAACTGAAAAATGAATCAAATCACCAGGAACTAATGTTGAAGCTAAAACAGTATCAGTGGAGTTGTTTCTAGTTAAATGTGACTGTTCTGGAACTAATTTATTCAAAGCTTCTAAAGATTGTTCAGATCTATACTCTTGAACAAAGCCCACAGTTACAACAATCAGTATAGCAGCAGTGATTGAAATTGCATCATCGATGTTTCCCATGAAAAAACTAATAGCAGCAGATCCAATCAAAAGCAAAATCATTGGATCCCCATAGAAGGTAGCTATAAATTTCATATATAAAGGTTCATCTTCTTCACTCGCTAACTCGTTTGGACCATGAATTGATCTTCTATAAGTGATTTCTTGTTGATTACAGAGTCCCTTAACAGGATCAGTGTCTAGCTCTTTTATAGTATCAACAACCGATTTATTGCAATATTTAGCTGAAGGTGTGTCTTGAGACCGCTGATCTTGTCGCAAAGTAGACATTAGATCGCTAGAACCATTGGAGAATGGATTATCAGAAACCATACCGGGAACAGAGTGGCTCTTACTCTCTCTCTTTCGTGCTTTCTGTTAAGTTTTAAGTTTCAACCAAAAAATTGAATCAGACAACATACAGGATTCACAAGCTATGAAAATGTTTGCTTCCTGTAAACCAAAATAGACGGATGTTGTTTGTGACAACACATTCACTATTAGTGCACAACTTGTATCTGTTGAGTGTCTGCGCACACTATTTTTAATTTCTACGTGAAAAAAAAAAGAACAGTGTAACAGATTTTGTATGTGAATTAGTGGTGCAGAGATGTGTTGGCCTAGTTTCGTTTACTGTTTTTGAAAGAGTTATTTTACAAGTATAATGCGGTATAGTGTGTTATATTATATTATATTATTATGTTTTTCAGGTTATACATCGACAGTGTTCTCAATAGACTTTAGAAATGTTTTTGTAGAGGCGGGAATAGCGGGCCCAGAAACCGAGTTTTCAATGTCCTCGTCTGTCGTCACATTCTGTTCATTTCTCGCCATCCTGTCAAATAAGGGAGTTATTGCAGAAGTAACCAGTTCTCTCACTTTAGAACTGGACCGTAGTGCTTTAATTATGGAGTCTTTACTTTGTACCTGTCTTTTTAAATCAATAATCTCTTCTTCATGTTCTCTTAGTAGAGAACCCGTGTCGACGTCATCAGGTATTGTCATACCTCCATTAGCGCTGCTGCTGCTTATACCATCGTTATTGGTCAAGTTCTTCATGTATTCAGTTATTTTCAACTGATTCTCCAAGTGAGCAATATAAGATTTCATTTCTTCCATTTGAGACAACTGTTGCTTGTTGTAATTTTTCAAGTTGTATACTATTTCATTCAGTTTAGGGTAAGAGATCTCTAGTTGAATCAAACTCAATTGTTGCAAGTTATGATCATTATCAGCTACAGAATTCATATTACTGGTATCATTCAATCTTCTCAAATGCTCTGCTTCTTCATTCAATAATTTATTCTCGGCCATCAATCTAGCCAACAATTCATTCGGATGCTCATCATTATCAGAACAACTAAAAGGATTAGGACTATTTGTGAATTGTTTCAGTGATTCAATTTCTACCTTCTGTCGTTCATTTTGTTTCAATAATTGTCCGATATAATGATCCTTGTCAGTAATACTCGCAAACTCATTTTTTTTAACGTTCATCAAAATATTTTTGGCTCTTGAAGCGAATCTCAACGTATTAACAGTTTCAGAAAAAGTTATGCTCGACAAATGAATAGTACATAGTATGGAAATAATTGCGTTACCACTTAAAGAAGGTTGTAATAGTCTTGTCAGCTTAGAATCTCGATAAGGGATATGACTATTAGCACCTTGCGATAATTTTGAAATGACAGTACTTAAAGCAAGTAATGATTTATTGATAAAAGAACCTTCTTTCCTTCTCTCCACCTGGGTAGTCGCTCTTTCTGATCCGGCAAGATCACAGAGACATAAAGTCGAAAGCTTCTCCAAATTGGTCAGATTATCCTTGATCGTCAATCTGATCAATAGAACCGCATGAGATCTAGATGATCTTGAATTAAAGTCTGTGCCACCTGTCTTTCTTATGGAATCTCCCTGTTCAATGACTCTCAGCAACTCATCTTCAGAGCTAACGCTATACTCAGTCAGTCCTACAACTTTGACACCTTGTGAAGAATCATCTCGTATTCTTAAATCATCATATGAATTCATCGAGCTGCTACTTGAAGCAAACTGGAAAGAAGTTGTTTGTTTTAAAGAACTGACTGATTCCGGATTCAACAAATCAAATAACTTCTCGTTATAAATTTCTAAGTAAGAACATGAAACCCTGATTTCTCTAGTAGTAACGTCTCCCACTGAGTTGAAGATTTGAGACACACACATCTGAATCAACCCTTGATCTTCTTTACTACCTTGCATTGAATATGTCTTACCTGAACCAGTCATTCCATAAGCAAAAACAGTACCATTGAAACCTTCTAAGCATTGAGAGACAACAGGCTCCACGGAATTTAAATATACTTCTGAGTTAGTAACAGGGGGTTCAAACACATTATCATATTGAAATTCACCAACTTCAGATCCATATATGGAATTATTTGAGTTATTAATTTCCCATGGAATGTTCATATTGTTGTGGTTTTCATCTAACGGACGAGGTCTCACTGAAACTTTGATTGTCCCGCTGTAGACACTTGCAGCATTTCTAGAAGATGATGAGGATGATGAATTACTTAGTGAACTTGAAGGTCTTGAAGAAGCTAATGAAGAAACTGGTCTAGATGGTGTCAACGATGACTGAGGTCTAGATAAGTTACCCATCGAAGATCGAGATCTCAACGAAGAGCCAGTATTTCGGTTTATCGTTGTGTTGTTGCTGTTGTTGTTGTTGTTATTATTATTATTATTGTTATTTGAGCTTCTAGGAGTGAGAGGTTTCGCCATAGTCGAAGAAGACGACGAAGACGATGGAGTCTTACTATTGAATGAAGCCATTGATGATCCAGGTCTCACCCTTGTAGTTGAACTAGGTTGCATACGGGGAGTTAATGATTGACGTGATGATGATGATGATGAGGATGATGATAAAGAGATGTTTTGTTTAGTTCTTGTGGGTGTAATATAACTTCCGTAGATTGATGGTTTTGACGTAGAGTCCGAGGAATTGGAATGTGCAAATTGGGCCATCTTCTGTTAGATATTATTATTGTGTTTGTATGTATATGCATGTGAAAGCAAGCTTTGTATTCTTAAAAGTTTTGGTGGTACTCGTGAATCACAACGTAAAATATCTTACTGCAGATATCTGGTTAGTCATGTATAATACCTTAATACCAACCTTAGTATTGAAGACAAACACAATCACATACACATACACAAAAACACAAGCCACTACACCAAAAAAAAACACCAAAAAATACGCACAGCTGTTTGTTTTTAAATTTCCTTCTTGGGAACAAATTGTTTACATTGACTGCGCCACTAATAATTTGGTTGTGGCTGTGGCTGTGGCTGGTAAATTTTTCATTTTTCATCTGCTGTCACGTGTTTTATTTAACATTTAACATTTAACATTTAACATACATACATAGCTTAGTCTATCACTTGCCATTCCACTACAAAACACTTATCTGAACCGATATTCCTAACTAAAAATATTTGATTCTTCTTCAAATGTTTAAGTCTTGCCACAACTGCCGCATCAACAAATCCAACGCCTGATCCTGATCCATTAGTCAAATTGAAAGTAGCACTTGTAACAAATCCAACTAAATATCTCTTAGAAGGGCAGGACTCAGGAATAGCCGCATTCTTCCCATTTATTGAATACTTCTTATTTGTAGAAGTTTGATGCGCATATGACAACCATTTATGGTATTCATCTTCTGGAACTTCAAAAATTCTGGCATTGTCTTTTGGATGTCCTTTGTTTAAACAATTAAAGCTAATTGGTGAAACGGCTAATTGTGGAAGTTTTTGAGTGGTTATAGTGATTTCTTCGTCATCAATAACAGTTGACTGTTCTTGTTGTTCTACTGAAATGGAAGTTGCTAATTTTACAGGCAATTGAGGATACTGGGACTTTCCTAACGATACCTGTTCTTCGTCAGCTTTCTCAATATCTTTAATTGCTTCAAACACATCGTCTGTGGTCTTGATCACTCTTTCAAATCTATCATTGAAAACTGGATCTATTGAGATGTTATCTTCTTCTTCTTCTTTTGTATTCTTGTCTCCCAACCGTTTCAAGCCGTATCTCAAAACTTGTAAATATCTCCAGTCAGATCCAAACGGAGACCCAACTTCACCAATTTCATTCCCAATTTTCAGTTTAGCATACTGAATTCTCTTACTCTTCGGTCTCTTGTGCCATTTTTTACGAGATTCTTCTAGTTTGATTTGACTTTCAGTAAACCCAACTCTAGTAAAGATCAAATCATTAAAATTCAGCAGGCTTTTCTCATATTGTAATTGATTCATTTGTTTTAAACCCCCAAAGGATAAATGTGGTACATGCACTAACCGATACCAGAATGGGAGTACCCAACCCCAAGGTAAAACTACTTCATAACCTGTTTGTAATTTCATAATCATGATTGGGATTGTTGGGTCGGAAGTTAACTTTGGAATCGGTTTACCTGACAATTCAGGAAGTCTACGCTTACCCAATTCTTTCAAAGTTGGCTGATTATTGTATGACAGATGACGACTTTGTGGACTTAATAGCTGGTTTAAGGAATCTGGGTTCACTCCTTTTGAGTTTCTATAATCAATTATTAAATTCAAAAGATCGTCAGTTGAAGTTGAGGAAGAGGAAGAAAACTTACCTGGACCGGGGACTACTGGTTTATCCCATAATCTAGGATCATCAACATTGAATGAGAAAAAATATCCAACAGGCAACGTTGTCAAGTCATGTAACCTGCTGAAAGATTTCCATAACTTGTAACTTTCATCTGTTGGATCAGTTGGGTGCAAAATTGAAGCCAAAGAAGATAATGATTTAGGTCCAGTCACTTGAATAGAACCAATAGAATATTTACAATCATGAAGAGTTATTGTTTCCGTTTTTTCATTGTCATCGTTGATTTTTTTAATCTCTTGCAATAAATAATTTATAACAAATTCATACACAGACGGATGAAATCTCACTAAACACTTCAATATTTTATTTTCATCGTCAGTGGTTTTGATCCAAGTAATAGTACCATAGCCTAATGGTTCATCATTTTCCAAGTAAAGTAAACCTTCCCAAACTTTACCTACTTGAAGCCACTTGTTTTTAGTTGCTTTGCCTTTAGTCAGTCGACCAACAATATTCAAAATAGAGGGGCTATTTTCCTCATCACTGTAATAATTATTTAAAATGACTGAATTCACGTATGAAGTGTCAAAAGCAATACACCCTTTTAAACGACTATTCCTACTTGTCTTTCTGAAACATTTCTGTGTCGGTGTAAGAACTAAATTCCAACCCCATCTCTTAATCATTTTGGCTCGTTTAGCATGCCATGTATGGGAAGGTAACCATTTAAACTTCAATTGTCTTGTTGAATATCTTATGGTTGATAATCTATTTAGTTGGGCTTTACTGTTAATGGAAGTATTGTCAAATGATCCTAGTCTGTTATTTAATCTTGAGGTTAGTCTAGTTAGCTCGTTAAATTCTTTACTTGCTATTGGATCTGAAGAAAATATTTGTTTTTCAAGTTGTTCCTGCTTTTTTTGATTGCTCAATTCTACCATTTTCTCTTTCAATTGGCTTAATTTTGATCTCAGTTTTAAATTTTTCACAATAACAATGTCACCAGAAATTAAATGTCCTGATAATTTATGCTTGGCAGCATATTTTAATAATTTTGTTTCTCTTTTCAATCTATATAACTCTCTACCCCTTGGATGTTTAGGTTTAATTGGTTTGCCAGAGGAATCCACACCTTTGGTCTCTTTACCGACAGTTTTAAGCTGGGTGGTTATCCCCATCTCTCTCAATGCTTTCGCTCTTAATCTTTTCGGAATTCTTCTAATGTTGTGACTTGCTGTTCTTCTACGCATTTCTCTAGGTAAGCTTTGGAAAACTCTAGTTGATGAAGAGTTACGGGACCTTAATTGAGACAGTTCAAATTCTTTGATCTCAAATTCTCTTGATGACAAAAACGACTCCACGTCTAGCTTATTTGCAACATTATCTTTATTGATCACATTCGAATTACTATTCAATTGGTTTGGATTTGTGAATGAGGGATCCGACAATTCGGTACGAATCACTCTGGAATTGTAAAGTTTGGTTCTTTTGTGATTGAAATTCTTTCCATTATTCTCATTAGTAGTAGCATTGTTGGTGTTGTTGTTCTTGGGCGTTGGTTGTTTATTTTTACCGAGATTTTGATTTTTAGGTTTAGCAGACATGGTGTAACAAGACACCCTCAGTTATTTCAGGTGTAGTTTTAGGATAGGTAATGATGAAAAAGATAGAAATAGCCTGATAAAATACAACTGTGAAATAAAACACGAGCAAAATTTTGATAACTTGGAGATCACAAAAAAATAAAAAATTAGCGGTGCTGAGGTGTCTCGTTTAACGCCAGATAAGGGAGAACAAAGTCGACGCCCATTTCCATTTTTGTTTCTCCTTTTTTCATTGAGTTTCAGTCTTTTTTTGGCGTTTGGTTTACTCTCTTTTTGTTTACCTTGCTAATTTCTCGGAATTGCTTGAGCTTTGAGGCAAAAGGGATCTAAAGTTTTACTTTATTAGATTAATAATTAGATTTTGTCCTAACGACTTCGCCTATATGTTTTCACGCACTAGATTTGGTTGTCTTTTGTGAAGCAGATACCTTAGAATATTATCCAATATCACAAGAAAAATAGTAAGTATATTAGATATTCACAAGCGTCAAACAAATTACTGGTTTTATAAATAGAGTTTCGGATTTTTCAGTAGATATTGAATATATTTTCAGTTTCTGTTGTTGGTCCAGTTCATACATACCAAGGGAGGTCTTTCTGAGAGTTGTGTGATATATTTTGCCATAATTTATGTTGACGTTGTTACTCTTAAACCCTTGTCATGCACTTTGAATCAGTAGTAGATTAATCTCTGGTGGAGCCACACTCACAATATATAGTAGAATTGATGATGATGAAAATACTAAATTCTGGAGAAAACAGATCAAAATTTAGATGAACTTGAAAAAAACAGATCTTCATTTATTTAAATTGTAAAACTTGTTAAAATTTGATTCTGATTTTTTGTCAAAAAACTGTTCTTATATATTGAAGAGTTCACCTTTCACCTTATTGAAAGTAGTTTAACATAGTGAAATTAACAGTTTAGTTTATTTAGATATTATCCATGGGAGACCCGTATTATATTATTCATTTTTGGCAATTCTGACAAGGAAGAGATTCTGTTTAGAGAAGCACGTATTTTTTTTTTTACACACAAACATAGTATTCAAGGCTGAAAAGCGAGTCATATCACAGTTATAACTATACTAACAAATAAACACTTTTATATACAAGTGCAGTTATTAAAGATGCGCAACAAAGAACATAAAGACAAACCGCATAAAGCATCTAATCCATACAAATAACGACAAACAACCAAAGCAAACTTATACATATATACAGGATGTAATAATTCGAATCAACAATAATTAAATCATCTGATCTATTTTTTATTCTGTTCCTCATCATCACCTGAAGTTAATTCACCATTTACTAAATCGCTCAACATTTTTTGAATATCTTGTGTTTCTTTATCGATAGGCATCTTAGACAGTTCCTTCTCTGCTTCAGCACCGCCTAAATAATTCTTCATCTTTAAACCAAACTCACGGACATTTGAAATGTCATAGTACCAGAAAGCGCCAGTTGTAAACATCGCTAACGAAGAAACCGCCAATAACGAGGCATGCGACACAGCACTTAACGCATCTCTATAGAACGAGAACTTTGGAGGAACATGGTTGTGTTGATAGAAATTGGGAGAATACCTTCTTCTGATTACGCCTCTATAGGCAATCTTTGAAGCAATATATGTGACTATTGTACAACCGTAGAATAAAGCAGCTTGATTCAATCTACGTTCGTTGTATTTTAAAACGGCTTCAGTTTTCTTGGAGGAATCGCCTCTTCCTATAAAGTTTCCAAAATCAACGGGTAGTGACACCATTTCAAAATATCTATACGTGAAATGGAGTGCATATATGTATCAGCCACTGTATTATATTGAACTAACTAAACCAACAGAAGAAATACATACATCACAGGTAAACCACTGATAAGTTTCAAATTGCTTCTTCTGGTGAGCACGTCAGATTTTCTTTGCAATGGAAGTACGCCGATCGACTTGACTAACTATGTAACCCTGGCGCGTCGGAGTCAACAAGCTGGGAACACTTAAGAACATTAGTTCCCAGTTCATTCATTCATTCTATCGAAAGTCAATATTATATCTATATAAAGGAACCAAAAGAGTTATAATTTGAATGGAAAAAAAAATTATGATTCTCACTAACTCTAGAGTGTTCAGTGTTTAGTGTGTTATTTTTTAACGCTCTTGAACCGCCCGAGTACCACAGACAGACGACGGCGCATACATTCCGTATTAACCGTTGGAAAGCTAGCAAGCAATTACATGTTCAGACATTCATATATTTTTATTAACGTATCATTAAAGAGAAAAAAAAAGCTATACAGAAAAAAAACATGCCACCATATAGTCACATATATATAGCTTGTTCATAAGTTCAAAACAAGTCAAAAGTTAGTCATCAAGTATTTCATTACTGTACACAAGTCTAAAAAGCTTTCAGTTACTCAGTAACTTTTGACAACAAGTCACTATTCAAATCAATAATTTTCACCCCTTCTTTCAAATACAACTTGTCAGTTTCTGGATCATTATCAGCAAACACAGATCTCGAACATTCTTTAATAACAAAAGTTTGAAAACCTATTGCAGCAGAATCAATCGATGAATTTAAGAGACAGTAATCGTAAGCTAGGCCGACTGTGAAAACATGTGTAATATTAGATTCTTTCAATACAGACTCACACTCCGTATGATGTAATTTCCAACAATCCTGGAAACAGGAATAGAATTCTCGATCTGGTAAATAACCTTTTTTAACTAATGAAACTGGAATTTGTTTCGATTCTACCAATTGATCAAACATCTGTTGAAATTCAACAGGGAACGTTGAACCCTTCGTGCCTTGAACGCAATGAACAGGCCATAATGTTTGTTCTTTGACCTCTCCCGTATGCAAAGGATGACTAAACTCTTTAGTAGTATACGGATCTTGTCCATTATTGGAAGCGAACGAGACATGGTCAGCAGGATGCCAGTCTTTGGTGGCTATAATGAGTTTCCAATGATATTTTTCTAGGTTTAATAGATTTAGAATTGGTGGGATGATTTCCCTACCACCCTGAACTGCTAACGAGCCATTTGGAGGTAAGAAGTCTTCTTGGAGATCAACGACGATCAAGGCAGGATTAAAAGTGGAAGCCATTGTTAGTTAGTTGCAATATATATAGTGGCGCTCTAGTGAAGTGAAAGACCAATGTGAATAAGTAAGAAACCGAATGTGCAAACTGACATTAACAGAAAGAAACGAAACAGCTTTGCTACAAACAAACAAAAGAAGAAGCAACAAAATGCAAGGCTGTGCTAGTGTTGTCAAAATTCAACTCAAAATCAGCGAAACTCACAAAGTGGGCGAAAATGGGCCTTTTGTTTCTTTGTTTTACCCTTTTCTATTGCTTTGTTCTTCCTTTAGTTCTACCGTTACTCATAGTTTGCTAGCTAGTTGAGTTTGTTTAGCTGGTGTTGCTGCTGCTGCTGTTGTTCTAGCCGCCTTTGTTGCTCTCTACGATTATTTGAGTACAAGTCGTTACGCAGTGGACACGGTGTTTTGCCCCCTCCCCCTCCACTGAAACTCCTCAAAGAAAGTGTGTTCTGTCCTTTCCTGTCTAACCATGGATCCAGTCTCCTACAACCCGTCGGAGAATTTCCAATTTGGAAACAAAATCTCATCGGTGGGATCATCCTTCTCTTCGTCATCCGATTCAGCGTCATCGATCGATACAAGCTTATCGTTCGATAGACGCAGTGGACCAAAAGAAGGAACACGGTCAGACTCTAGTAGTAGCTTGGGAAAAAAAGAGCTATTTTTTCCTATTACTAGCTCCTCCGAATCAATTCTTTCGGAGCCAATTGATGAGTTTATTCCAAGACTTTCATCTGATGACATTTTAAGCATCCTAGTAAGACAAGAAGATACTGGTTTAATAGACATTAGGAAAAGTTTGGAATGTTTAATTGGTACCAGTGACAGTTCTCAAGCCATCTCGAAGAAACTATTAGCAAAATTCCAGCAGATTGAAAACGATAATGATTTTTATGAAGAACAATATAAAGAGCAAACACAACTTGAATTCATTACAGTTATTACCATTGTAAAAATTGTCAATGAGATTAACTACTTGCTAAGCTCTCCTTTAGATGAACCTTTATTCAATAAGGTTGCAAACTTGTGTTTATCAATACTTGGCTTATTCAAATATCACTTCCAATTACCCCAAAATCATGACAATTTTGGTTTTAAAAATTTTGGTTTATTGTTAGTCTTACCACAAACTGATTTAATAAATCCATTCTTGAGCGTCCTGTTAATGGCGCGTAAATACAATTTCGCTTATCAAGAAAAATTAAAGACATTTTTTCAATTGTTAATTGTGCTTCATTTTATAAATAAAAATCTATTTGATTCAATGATTTCAACTCTTGGTGATAAAGATACGTTTGACATGTTCTGCCATATATTTGCGAACAACAAGGCAGCCAACAATGAAGATTCTGGAGGAGTTAAAACGAGCACTTATAATCCTGAATATTTAGACATTGACGACGATTGCCATGATACTGATGGTTTATATTCGTTATTTTCGCGATTCAATGGCTGCTCAGTTTTAGATCAAAGTACTTTAAGTGAAGATAAATCTTACGAAAAATTATTAAAGTTAGTCTTACCTGACAATTCTGATTCAATTTTGTATAAGAGTGTTATATTCTCCTTACAAATGAATGATACTTTCACCGAAATCAAAAAAGGGATAAACATTAACCAAGGATTAGTTCAGATTGCTTTGGGCTATTTAAAGGACAATCTCCACAGAGAAGTTATTTCATTATATTGTGTTAATAATCCTGATTCTTTACAGAAATTATATGAACTTTCTACAACTGCAAGGTCAGAAGTAAGCGGTTCATCATCATGTACTTCGATGAAAAACTTAAGTCAGTATTTACTTTCAAGAATATGTGAATCAATAATTATTGACATACCACTAGTTGACATAAACGATGAAAAATTATTAAGAATATTGATTAAAACTAATAACTCGAATTTTAAAAACTGTTTAGGAATTACAGATCAATCTTATAAGTATACCGTCAACGATAATACTATGGCAATACTATTTGAATTAATTGATCATAATTTCAAACTTGAATTAATTAAAGAGAAAAGTTTATTACAATATTTGAAAATCAGTTTACAAAACATTAACTACAGTATGAATTCATTTGATTCATTTGTCAAAGTACATAGTTTATTGAATGATATGGGCAGCCGGTTATCTTTGCATGCAATTTTAGAAACCGTTCAATTCATATTATCTGTTACTTTGAATAAAGTTGAAAATTTTGTTAGTTTTAGACAAAAAGACTATACCAAGATCCCTGAAAGTTTTAGTAAACCATTTGGATTTGAATTTATCCCACCCGTTGAAAAATACAATTTTATGTTTGAAGATAATCTAACTACAAATAATGACATTAGAACCACAGATTTGTCATTATTTTTAGATATCGAAAAATCTATTGGATTTTATCAACCTTTCAATATTAAATTAATTCAAGATTGTTTAATATTAACCACACTAATAAAATCTAAAGTTTACAATTTTTTAAGGGAAATCAATGACGAAACAGGAATGATGAAATTTTCAACAGATTATCGAGCTAATATTGGTTCTTCTGATAACAACAATCTATATAAATTTAGATCCAAGAATTTTACTCAATTAGCAATGTTTAAATCTGGCCATGGATTAGATTTCAAAATCCAAAATAAAGCAATTGAGTTAAACTTAAATGCAACTTTTAGTAGTTTAATCTTGATGAATAATTATAGGAACTTGCAATCTAAAAAAAATACAGCATTGAGTAATTTATTATACCATTATCAAGTTGATTCATTGATGAGTTTTGTTTTGATTTATAAGGAATTTGGTTTGTTAAGTTTACTAAAATTAACTAAGAAAGTATTATTCAATGATCTTAACTTAATTCAAACATGTGCTAAATTACTATCAGATTTGATTGTTTCAGTTGATTTATCTTCCTCACTGTCATCACCGTCAGCATCATCTGCGTCAGCATCAATGTCCACATCAAATATATTAAAATTACAATATGTTGCTAAGATCATTCAACAAAGCGACACGTTAAGTAATCTAATAAGACAATTCATTGAACTTTTTGACGATGGTCACTCTTATTCTTTCAAAAATTTAGTAAAATTTTTAAGAAACTACCCTTCACCTATTAAACCTTCTAAAATTCCAAAAGGTTCAATACAATTAGATTTGAAATATTTTGCTAATGTATTAGGCTACAAGATTGATGATGTTTTGATAGGTCTTGATTGACTGACTGACCGACTGATTCCCCATTCTGTTTCTATTAGTACTACCATTTTTGTCCCTTCCTTGTTGCTTGAAAAACGTTTATTATTTTTTATTACTAGGACCCGTACTATTATTAAGGATTTTTTTTTGAGTACATTCTCTTTTTTTCTTTGTTTGTTGTTTTATTATGTTCAGTTTTATTATTATTGACTTGTTTAACGGTATTAGGATTTGCTTGCATTGCTTTGGTTTGGTTTCGTCATGTTAAACAACCACCAAACACAAAGATCCATTCAAAAAGAAAGATCACAGGAAAGTATCAACGAAGAAAAGTGATTTACAAAACCTGATTCTAGTTGTACTGCAAAGATCAAGGTTTGCATTCGATCCGATCCGATCCTGGTCTGATCGGTCTGGATTTCTTTTTATTCTTATTTCATCTCTTACCATTTTATTTATACCCTGAAATGATTATAGTTTTGACATTTGAAATAGACCATTGTAATTATCTCCAGTGTAGTATGTTAATATCCGTAATTTAATAGGTTGAATGATCATATAAGGATATACAAGACAACAAGGAAAAAAGTCTTTGGTAGAGACAACAAGGACAGGGGTAAACATAGGTGCAAGCTTAGGGGTGTTGTATAGACAATCGAAGATCCTTATAGTGAAAAATGTCAAAATAACAGTCTTGATATGTTGTAAAAATCAAACGAAACAGAGTTGAATAGAAAAACACAAACAAAATTACAAAGAAATGTGGAGCGGAGAAGATCTAAGAAAAAAGCAAAATCAGTTCTAATGAGCAAGAACTAGTAGGTTATATTATTAAAGACAAAAACAAAACACATAAAATTATATACAAATATGTGGATTAAACAGCTTCAAAGCAAATGTCATCACAGGGAAGGAAGTCAAAAAACCACATATCAAAAGGAAAGAAAATATAAACGGTCAGCAAAGAAATGAAAAAACACTTATCAACAAAGTAATTAAAAAAAAAGCAACAAAAAAAAAAAAAAAAACAGAAATGAGATTACTAAGTATTGTATACCATCACGTACTGAATCTACAATCATGCTAAGATCATCTTCCCTTGTTCACCATACTTCGCCATCAACGTCAAAGCTTGGTCTCTAGACAATCCATTCAATAAACTCTTGATCACTGCAACAAGCTTCTCCGCTGTTTTCCCATTAACTGAGCCAAACAATAAAGCTTGCATTGAATCATCAATCACCTTATCAAGTTGAGATGCAACGACAGGATGTTGCTTATTGATCAACTCAATTAAAAACATGTAACAGTAAGGAGCTGCTTCGTCATCTTGTAGAACAGGTAGTAATTTGAGCCAGTTAACTATCACAGAGTCCAAGTCAGGTATTTGGCTTCCAAACGAGTGGACAATCTTAGAGATAGCCGCCGTAGCATTCTCGGTAGCTAACAAGTTCTCGTCAACTTTAGCATCGGGAATAGAAGACATTTGTAACATTGTAGGTAAAGTAGCCAAGCAGAATTCACCAAATTGTGCGCCACCGTACTGTGCACATACCCCAACTGTATAATTTGCAGATTGCCTGATGGCGGCGGTTGCACAAGTCAATGATTCACCAATTGGGTTCATGAACAAATCTTTGAATTGATACGATTGTGGGCCAGTGTATTCGACCAAGTCTGCAATGGCACATAGACCTAATTGTTTTAAAGAGGTATTCTCATCATTCAAAAACGAAGCAATGGTTGGAATCATTGATTGGAAAGCAGGTAAAAAGTTGGATTTTGCAGACTTAAAAATAGATGTTATACCTTTAGTTATTTCATCTAAAAGTTCTTCATCTGTATATTCATCTTCATCCTCAACTAATTCTTCATTGTATTCATCGTCTTCAGCATCTCTGGATTTAATTCTAGTGAAAGTTTCAGTTAGATTGCTTTCAATTGATTTACCTAGGTTTAATAATTGTTCAAGAGTTAGCACATTAGTAGTGTCATTACCCATTAATTCTAATCCTTTGGTAATCGCATAATAGTAAGCAACCAGTAATTCGGAAACAGGATCTGAGCCTAATTGATTAACTAGCTTATCAAACATTTCAGACCACAACTGAATAGCTTGAGGAGATTTGTTTGAACCTGTTGCTTCAATAGTACAAGACAATAAGGCAGGCATACAGAATGCAGAGGATCCTCTAACACCATCATGTAAGTAGAAGCCCAAACCTGGAATGACAATCTCAGTAGCTATCTGCTCAACGTATGGGAAAAAATCAGCACCTAAGGTCTCAGCGTAACTTTTCAATAGTTCAATAGCTGCCGTCTTATCGTCCAATATAGCCGTATGAACAGCAATATGTTTACCTTGCACTTGAATAATATCGTATTCTTCATTTTGGTTCAAGTCGTCCAGTTCTTCTTCTTCCACAACCGAAATATCTTGTGTAGCCTTAGCTTCTTCTAATAGAGGCGGCAAGACACCAGATAAGTATGGAATAAAACTCTTACCGATAACTTTACAAATTCTACTCCAACCTTGTTCCAAGTATGATCTAACAGCGTCGTCATCATCTTTCAAATTTTGTTGAATATGAGCCAAGATGGAAATGATTTCATTGGCATCAGGTTGAAATTTCTCTTGACCAACTGCCAAAGCGATTAAAGTTGTACATTCAATTGATTTACCCTTTAATAATCTATTCTCATCACCCACATCGGCTTTCAGGACGTCAATCAACAAAGGCATCAAAGTATCGTAATATTTGTAGAACTTAGACTTTGAAGAATCTGCAACGATGGCAATAGTGGTAATGACTTGTTCTTGAACATATCTTTTTGGTGCGCTTTGTAGTAATGTTAATAAATTAGTAAACAAGTTATCCAAATAAGGTTCCAAGACTTCTTTTGTTGCCACTTCACAGAAATTAACTAAAGCACAAGCAGCATGGGCTTGAACACGAGGAACATTTCTGGTAGTCAACATTGAGATTAAAGCAGGCAAGATTCTATCACCTGATGTTCTTTGAATAACGTCTGCAAAATCGGTAGAGATTTGCCCTATAGCATTACAACAAGCGTATTGGACTCTTGGATGAGGATCTTGCAAAGCTGGTAAAATTAAATCTAAGATTCTTGGGATTTCATCAATTAAAACATCTCTACAACCTTCAGTGGCAGAAGATAGAGCCATTAATGAAGCTTGTCTCTCATGCCAATCTTGAGATTGGATCATTTGTGGTAAGTATTGGAATAAAGGACCAGCCAACGATTGTCCGCCAAGTTTCAAACTTGCTCTATCTAGAGATTGTCTTGCTGCATTATATTCTTCTTCATCGTCATCCTCCAGTAATTCATCGCTGTTATTCCATTCTGAACAATCTTCATCATCAATACAAACCTCTGTCATTAAATTCAAAGTAATCAACACTATAGTTGAAGCATAGCTGGGTTCTCTTTTACACATATTTGGAGAAGTTTCACAAAATGCAGTTAACAACTCTAAAGCAGCTAATCTTGCACTAGAATCCAAGTTTTTATTCTTAGAAACTTCTGAACAAAACTGAATTATTGTTGAGAACATTGGCTTAAACATCTTCGGAGCTAAATCAACCAACTCAATTAAACTTTCCAAGACAGACGCTAAAGCCTGATCTTTACCAGCTTCTAATAGTCTTGGTAAAGAGTTTAACAAATTAGGTAATAGAGGACTCAAGCTGGTCCATTGTGATTTAGGCAAATTCTCAAAGAACGAAACAAAAGCAGAGCAAGCAGCAATTCTAACATCATCATTTGAATCTTCAAAACCTATATGGAACATTTTCAAAGAATCATCAAAATGATTTGAAGTAATGATATGAGGAGCAGTAGTGATAATTCTGAAAGCAGATTGTCTAAAACTTGGATTTTTATCATTAGTGGTAGATTGCATAACTGTAGGTAATAACTCATTCCATTCAAATTCTTCATCTTTGGCAACTTCAGCAATAGCGTCAGCTAGTTTATGTCTCACAACATTGGCTTGTTCGCCAACAAACCCATGTAATAAATATTGACGAATTGAGATCTTTGCACCATTACTAATATGATCGATTTGTCTTGCTGTAACAGAATAACCTTGTTCATTAGGCGACTTAATGGCAAATCTTCTAAATAAGACAGCACAGAATGATCTAATACTATCGTTTTCACCAGTGGCAGCGGTCAATGCTAAAAACACTAAAAGAACATCTATGCTATCTTTTTTAGTCCATTCTTTATTTAAGGTCAATTCAGCTTGTTGACGAACGCTATTATCAGGAGAACTTAAACCTGCTAGCAAGCCAGTCAAGTTGTCTCTAATCTCTTGAGGAATTTCCGACATCGTATCTTTGGATAGAACAGAATACTTTAGAGACCTAATTGAGGCAATCTAGAGAAAATCAACCACATTAATATAGCAAACATTGGTAAATTATCAATACTAACCAACACAGAACAAAGAAGTAGATTTGATTTCTGTTTTCTCTGTTTGTTGTGGGAAGTGAAAATTTTGGGGAGGATTACATCTCTGCACCAGATAAGCTTTGATTTTATTTTGTGTGTGCATGACTGACTTTTCATGATTTTTTTTTTTTTTTGATTTTATTTTTTTTTCTGGTTTTTTTTAAGATCAATGTGATGTTTGTTAACAGATTTGTAACGGTTTAGTAGGTCCCCAGAGAGAATAAATGCACTGAATTTCTAAATCAAGAACTATTCAAACATGGGATTAGCAGCACCGAAAGCGAAACAAAGATTTGGTATCGACCCAAGGAACACGAACTGGTCAAATGACATGTCTAGATTTGGGGCTCAGCATCTCCAGAAACTGGGCTGGACTCCGGGTTCAGGTCTAGGTTTAGTGAGCCATTCTATCACGAGTCACATTAAAGTGGTGTTGAAAGGGGATATGGAAGGTTTGGGAGCCAAGACTGCCCAGGCTAAGAAGAAGGTGGGGGATGAGTTTGATAGTGGTGAATGTACCGGATTAGACAGTTTCCAGAGATTATTAGGAAGGTTGAATGGTCGAGAAGAAGTCATTGCGGATGAATTGGACAGAATGAGACAGGAAAGAATTATTAGTGGGAAGTGGGGGATAAGTTTTATAAAAGGGGATGTTTTAAGCAGTACTTGGGACACTGAAAAGAGAGAATTGAAAAGTGATGATATTATAACTGGTAATGAAAAGAAAAAGAGAAAACTCGACGGACAAGATGAAAAGAAGACTAAAAGATTAAAGAAAGAGAAAAAGGAGAAAAAAGACAAAAAAGATAAAAAAGATAAAAAAGATAAAAAAGATAAAAAAGATAAAAAAGACAAAAAAGACAAAAAAGACAAAAAGGAGAAGAGGGACAAGACGCATGATGAGGAATCCACAGTGAAGAAGAATAGAAAGGAAAAGAAAGAGAAGAAACATAAGAAAGAAAAAAAAGAGAACAAGGAGAAGAAACATAAGAAAGAAGAAATAACAAGAGATTCAATGCTGCAAGCTAAACAGAGTCAACAGGATACACCTAAAGTGATATCCAGTAGACTGGCATTAAGATCTAAATGGATCAAACAGAAAAGAGCAGCAGTTATGGATGCTAAAGCTCTGCAGGAGATTTTTATGGTTAAATAGGTTGTTTGATTTGAGTCTTATTTTGTTATAGATTTTTAACTGCTAGATGTATATTATTTATTGTTTTTGTTACTGTTTTTTTTTGCCTTTCCATTTTGTCTAATAGACTACCAACGCTTACGTATATGACAAGTATAAACAGTTTAAACAGTTCTCTGTGATTTTTTTTTAAAAAAAAACCCTGCTCCAAATGGGTAATGATGCCTGATAGATGAATGAAGTAACTTGCACATGATCAGATAAATCGACGTAACAGTTTACTATTTTCAGAAATTATGTGTCAATCTTTTATTTCACCCAAATTGCCAAACTCAAAACGGTTGAATTTAGCCATCAATCATAAGTGCATGCGTAAATCAGAGTGTGCATATATATGGAGGTACCTAACTGGTTACGGGTAAATGAAATGATGGTGCAAGAATCACAGAGCAACAATCCACCTATCATTCATACTTTAAAGCTATAGGTGTACGCCAACAAACTGACCTCACCTAAATAAATAAAGGGGAAAAAGGCCTGAGTGGGAACCACATACAGCATCATTAATATTATGCTTTCTCAGCTAGATATTCGTATGTATTGGTGAAAGAAAGACATTGTGTGACATTTTCTGAGTTAGTATAGCATACTAAGAATAGAAAATAAACATACGTATATATTTATAAAACTCAAATAAAACTCAAAACTAAATTTTTATATTCGAAAAGGAAAAACACATAATCCAAAAAAAAATAAAAACACAAAAAAAAAAAAAAAAAACATGTAAAGACAAAATGATACAGAGCAATTGATAAATGAAAGGGAAAAAAGAGAGTTAAAAGAAAGAAGAAGCGTAAAAGTCCAAGTCTTTTACTCAACAGTTATTTAATACTCAAAGTTAATATGGCGTAAAACCCCCAGCACCACTTCAGTTAAACTAAGATATAAGACAATCCACCCAAGAAGAAGGTAATGAAGAGAGACAAAACACCCAAATCAGAACCTGACATCATAGCAGTAACGCGAGCACCAGCATTACCGGAAGAGCTACTAGAAGAAGTACCTGAAGAAGCTGAACTTGAAGATGACGAAGATAATGAGTTATTGTTGTTGTTACTACTTGAAGAGCCAGAACTTCTAGAACCGGAAGAAGAACCAGTTGGTGATGCAGAAGCTGAGCTTAAAATTGCATTACAAGTTGAAGCAGTGGAGATGTTATCCAACAAAGTGGCAGATCCATCGAAATCACATGCAGAAGAATGACCATCTTGTTCATTGTAGTACAAGTTCAACAAGTAGTTTAATTTTTCTTTAGCACCACAGAATGAATAAGCACCGTACTCACCAGATTCACCATCGGTTGAGATATCAGAGCAGTCAACGTAATCACCACATAAGACACCAAATAAGTCACCATAGTCTTCAGAATCAACGTCACTAGAAACAACACAAGTAGCAGAATCAGAGATACAATCACAAACATCTTGGTCTGGAGTTGGAGGTAAATCAGTAGAGGCTTTCCAGTATCTTTGAGAAGTAGGACAAGCTAAAGTGTGAGCCGATCTTGAAGCTTCAGCAGCGGAAACAATGGTTGGAGTAACTGAATTAAATTGAGATTTCAAATTGTTGAAATCTTCTAAAGTAGAGACTTTCCCATCTTCAATAGCAACTAAACCGTATTCGTTAGCTTCTTCAAAGTACATATAAACGATACCACCTGACCAAACACCAGTCATATCGTCAGAATAAATAGCTTCCACTTCGGTGAAAAGTCTAGGTCTTTCAATGTTACAACCAAATTCAGAAAAGAATGCAGGGATAGTCAAGTTACTAAACTCCTCAGTTCTATCAGCATATCCACTAGTTTTGAAATCGCTATCACCACACCATTCATACATATTGATACCATAGAAATCGGAAATAACATCAGAATCACCACAGGAAAAGTAATCAGCAGATGGAACTCTAGTTTGAGCGTCATCGTTAGCAGAATAACCGATTGGAATGGATCTATATCCTTGTTCATCCATATAAGATCTCATATCTCTGATAGCAGCTTTAACGAATGGAGCACAGTCGGTATTGGTTGAGTTGGTAATGACTTCATTAGCAGCAAAAAAGCCTAACACGTTATCATATTGTTGGAACATATCGATAACAGTGGTATATCTTTCGTACAAGTCGACTGTCCATTGAGGATCATCAGTAATGATGGATTGTTCAGGGGAAGATAAATCGGCAATGACGTAAATACCGGCATCCTGTAACAGATTCATACATTTATCGTGATCTAAAGATGCATTGACTGCATAGACTCTAATAGTGTTAGCACCCAGTTCTTGTAAGTAAGGAATATCTCTTTCACAATCACTTCCATCGGCTAAAGGATCAACATATTTAGCATCTGATTTAACACCTTCAGTATTTTTCTGATAGGCAACACCTTTCATATAAAATTCAGAAGAATTTGTAGAGTAGAAGAATTTGTTACCAACCACGTCAATAGTTGGAAGTGCAGAGACTGCTGTGGAGAGAACTGCTGCAAGAGGAAGCAAAGATTTGAATAACATTGTCAGGATTGTACTGTATCTTTTGTTGAAATATTCAGTTGTCTCGAGATAATGAGGGGCAGCCTATCTTAATATATATGTATATATATATATATATCTGTTTCGAATGATAGCGAATGTATCTTGTGTATTATAAAGAACCAGTTAACGAAAGTGTATTTTATATTTTAATAAACCACGACTTAATTAAACTGAATGAATGGATGGGTACGTATAATCAAAAACAGATAAATCTAACTGAAAAGAATGGAACTACAATAATAAAAAAACACCAAGTTTTTTCAAATAAATGAACCAGTTTGATGAAGAGAGAAAAGAATAAGGTGACTTTGACAATCAAAGAAATGAAAAACGGGTGCTGCTCCTTTGCATTACTTTCTTTTTCAAACTGAAGACAGAACTTTCCCGATTCCAGCAAAGGTAAACATAAATGAAAACTGGGGCTATGACAAAGAGAGACAGACACCTCTGCTAACACAAACACAGACACGTTCTGCAAAATGTGAAGCAGTGGACGAACTGACGAACTGAACGAAGTGTGCACATAAATGTCCACTTAATGTCCACTTACTTAATGCGTAAAGTGAAGTCTGATACGGAAAGGAAAAAGCAACGATGGAAAGTCTTGGTCTTTTTTAGTGTTTGTTGCAGTTGTCAAATCTTCTGTGTTTTTGTTGTCTGGTTCGCTCTTTTCTTTTTCCGCTCTGGCTGGCGTTGTTGCGCGGGGTGGGCGGCGGCTATTTATAGTAACAGGCGTGTGAGTGAGTGGTACTGTATTCAGTGGCATAGGCATAGCCAGGTAGTATAGCATATCTAAGTTGTGTTTCTATTAATATTGCTCAGAAGCAAGCTCAATGAATAAATACATAACGTTTCTATAGAGATCGGGAAGGAACGGGAATGTTACATAAAAAGACTTGACACGCACACAGCCATACACAAGGTGACTATTAAGCCAACACTTTCACCGCTTGCTCTAACATTCATCGAAGCGCCTGAAGAAGAAGAAGAAGAGGAAGAGGACGACGAAGAAGAAGAAGAAGAAGACGATGACGATGATGAATGAGAAGAAGAAGAGGTAGATGAGGTACCAGTGGCTTTAGTACCTGATGACGAGCCAGTAGCAGTACTACCGCCAGTGATAGAACCAGTAATAGTGCCTAAGCCATCAGTACCTGCTTCAGCTAAAATTGAAGAACATTGTGAAACTGTAGATGCATCTTTCAAAGTTGCAGAACCGTCGAAATCACAAGCAGATTCATTTCCATTCTGATCCAAGTAATAAAGATTCAACGCAAAAGATAGCATATCTTTTGAAGAACAGAAAGAATATGAACCATAAGAACCACTGTTACCGTCAGCTGTGATACCACCACATTCAGTTAACCCACAAACGACACTGAATAAATCAGCGTAATCTTCAGAATCAACATCATCTGAAACAATACATGATAATGACTCGTACATGCACTCACAAGCACCTTGTTGAGGAGTTGGTGGTAAATTGGTAGCAGCTTTCCAGTTTTTGTTTTTGGCAGGGCATGCAAAATCTGAAGTTTGCACTGTGACATCTGATGATTTGACTGAAGTTGGAGAAATATTGTTAATTTCAGAAGAGTAATAATTGTAATCTGCCAATGTGCTAACTTTACTAGAATCGATTTCTGTAACTAAACCATAATTATTAGCTTCTTCGAAATACATGTAAACAATACCACCGGACCAAACATCAGTCATATCATCACCGAATAATGTACCAATTTCGGTAAACTTTCTAGGTTGGATAGTATTACAACCATATTCTGAAAAGAAAACAGGAATGGTCAAGTTACTAAATTCTTTAGTTCTATCAGCATACCCACTAGTATTAAAAGTTGAAGAACCACACCATTCATACATGTTAATACCATAAAAATCAGCTTTAACATCAGAATCACCACAGTTGAAAAAATCGGCCGATTCAACTCTAGTGTCAGCATCATCGTTAGCAGAGTAACCAATTGGAATAGATCTATAACCTTGATCTTCCATATAAGCTCTCATATCTCTGATAGCAGCTTTAACGAATGGAGCAGAATCGGTATTTGAAGAATTGGTAATAACCTCATTACCTGCAAAGAAACCTAGAACGTTATCATATTTTTGCATGACATCAATCACAGATGTATATCTTTCAAACAATTCCAAATCCCAAGCTGGTTCAATTGTGGAGATTGAAGTTTTAGGCTCTGATAAATCAGCAATGACATAAATGCCAGCATTTGCTAACACCTCCATACATCCATCGTGATCACCTGCCGCATCTAAAGCATACACTCTAACGACATTGGTGTTTAAATCTTGTAAATATTGGACATCTCTTTTACATGTGTCTACGTTAGCTAAAGGATCAACAAAAGTCGCATTCTCACCAGCACCTGAGGTATCAGCTTGATAAGCTATACCTCTCATATAAAATTGAGAACCATTATTTGAGTAGAAGAATTTATTACTCACGACTTCGATCGTAGGTAATGATGTAGAATTGGCAGCATTTATTGTCTGTGCTGATAATAGCGAGATACCAGCAACAACACCTAAGGCTGAAGAGAGTCCTAAGTTAGCTAACATGTTTTAAATTAGTAGTAGTAATGGTGTTATTCCGAAGTTTACCACCTTATCAAAAAACTAGTCTTTACTTTTAATCATAGTAATGTAATGTACACAGGCATTGAAAAAAGAAAAGTCTTGGTAAATTTTAAAAGATAATAAACATGAAAGCCAAGAATGAAACAAATTGAGCGAGCCAACGAGATACAGGCCAACAACAACAACAACAACAACAACAACGACTGCAACTGCAACTGCAACTGCAACTGCAACTGCAACTGCAACTGCAACTGCAACTGCAA
>PPKM02000068.1:0-66672 GCA_003707685.2 Ogataea pilisensis
ATAAATACCACAAATTGTAATCAAATACCTAGAATCACACTCCTAAAGATAGTGAGGTTCTGACATAATGATTTAGGTGTTGTTGTTTAAAAAAAGCAACGATGGCTCTGCAAACTCGTTCTTCAATTCAAAATTTGAATCAAGTTTCACAACGTTAAGGAAATTAAAGTTCCCAATATTTAATAGACTCAATAAAGTATATGCTGCTTATGTTACTCATATATTTTTTGATTATTTCTGAAAGTAACTCATAAATTCAATGTATTTGGTTCATCTAAAATGATTATTTCAGATATGACATAGGCACCTAGAATGTTTTTCATCGATGTAAATTTTTTAGTGTCAATTCGTCACCAAATACTTAAGTCAATGCTCTTCACATAATATTGAAAATCTGTTGCTAACCACAATTACCTGATTGGAAGGGTTATGCTGGAAACCCAAAATTGCTGATCCCATGGCCTATAAGGTTGCTTTGAATAAAGGGAACCTCAATTGGAGAGAACAATCATTTGAATTTCGTGAAAAATGAAAGGTTCACACAACTTTGGACATCATCCTACTTCACTGTTACATATGCTACCCCTTTAAAATATTCCTTCCAATTCAACAAAAGCCTAACATATCAAGTAGTATTAAAGGGTCGAGACTAGTGTGGCTAAATGAGATTAAGTTATAAGACGCATTTGACTCTTATGTTGCAACATACTATTTTAATCAAAGACATTAAATTGAAACGGGATTTCAAACCCTCATAGGGTTGCATTTCTTAATTCTATTACCGCTCAAAAGAATGAAAATTGCCGAGATATTTTTGACCTGAAAACTAGTACAGGCAACCAGAATTCACTCGAAATATGTCGAATTATTTTACAGTCATTATTAATACCATGTGCACTAGGAGATTTTTCTCCTGCTTCAGAGCAGAAAGTAGAACGTCAGACGATTCTGGTACAGAAATGAAGAGAAAAAAGGACGAGTGATAATTAGCGCCTTGCACCCTTCCAATAAACACGTTACAGCGTCTAAAATCGATCTTGAAGCACAAATAGGTGCGCGGGAACGTAGACCATCGGACTCAGATATGCGTAATAGATTTGCCAGGTAACGGCACGTCTAAAAACCTCTTAGCTCATTAAAAAAAAAAGTGGTGTGGATTCAAGAAGAATATTCTATCATTTTGCATTCAAGTATGACTGAAGCAAAAAAAAGTAACGCAATTTGCGAAAACGATAGCAACAGCAGGACAAAAATTCGTGAGGCAAAAATCACCTTCAACACTTTTTCGACGCATTTCCACACTTGTAGCCGCCCGGCAACTTGTAGCACCGACCGAGGAATTATCTCGAATGTTCCCTAAGCTTCCCTTGCGCGAGCGCAAACTTGTGATTGTTTTCGGTTTTGTTACGAAAAGGGAAAACTTTCTACTCAAATGAAACGTTATCCTTAATTATTGCAGTTTCTTATGAGGAGAAAAAAAAAGTTTAGTTACTCAGAGTTGTATGACCATCTGATTCCAGAACTTACCAGTAACTTTTTGGGCACTCTAAATACCATGCGCCAAAGCAAACTTTTTAGAATCACGGGTGTAAGGCACAGCTATATAAAGAGGGGCACTATCCCGTTTTCATGTTTTCTAATCCTTGTTGGTATTTTGATCCTCAAAGATTTATTATTCTTAAATTAAAAGCATATCAAATATACTGTCAAATACTTTACGATTACTTATTTAATTAATAACAGCTGAAAATGTCCAGATCATTTAACTACTACAACGATCCATTATATAACTTTTTTGAAAACATCAATCAAGAAGTTGGACAAATACATTCGTTGTTATTCGAAGATCCATATTTTGCCTCTAACAGAAGACAAATTGGTAGACAAGAACAACAACAACAACAAATTAAAGAAAAAGAAAATTCATCCCCAAAGAATGAAGTTGCCGCTCCGAGTAAGAGACAAGGTTCTTCGTCCCTGTTACAACCATTCCCATCCCTCTTTAACAACGATCCATTCTTTAATTCTAACTCTTTGGTTTCTAAATTCCCAGTAATTACTCCACCAATTGATGTTCATGAGGAGGAAAAGTCATATGATGTTAATGTTTCGGTTCCAGGTGCTCCGAAAGACCAGATCACTATTGACTACTCTAAAGAAACTAACGAGTTGATTATCAAAGGTGAGATCCCATCTTTCAAGGATTCCGAGTCAAAGGATTCTAAAAAGAAGCAAGTTCATTCGGAGAGGGCTTATGGTAGTTTCAAAAGGGTTTTAAAACTACCTGAAGTTATCGATGGCGAGAATATTAAAGCTACTTTCAAAAATGGTGTTTTACAATTACATGTTCCGAAATTAGAAGGTGCTGAGAAGTTACACAGAGTTGAAATCAGCTCTAGTGACCAATGGGAGAGTGTTGCTGAAGGTGGAAACTGAAAAGTTTTCTTAGATGACAGAGAGTGACTTTGAAGTATTGTTGCTGTCTGTATCAATCGTATTAATGGCTTCTGTGAGGCTATGGTAGCTCTTACGGGATACATTCTGACCCGATTATTCGTTTCACTCATGGCTTGGTTTTTGTATCAGTAACAGCGGCGTTTCACCTATATGATTCAGTTTAACCAAATTGGTAATGAGGTTTCTTTAGTGACAATCGGTCGTCAAGTAGCTACTGAAGAAGAACAAACTATTTGGTGGTGGGTAGGAACTGGCCGGTGGCACAGTGTTACATAGTTATGTAGTTTTGTTGTTCAACATGATCTCTTAGGTAATTTTATGATATCCATTATAATATTACATTATCATTTACCTATTAGTGTAGAAAATAGAAATCTGGTCTCTGTCTGCAGGACTACATACCGGGGGACTCATATAACAGACATTAATTCCAATTAACAAAAACTTGTAGAAGAGCAAAGGGGTAATATAATACGATCCAAAAGGAAATATACAGGAAGTGTACTAGTGTAGCGTAGACAAACGACACTTAAATAATACATGTAGTCATAATTAGCTTCTCTTATCGTTCAACTTATTCAGTTTCCAAGCCAAATACTTGGCACTATGTCCAATCTTAATAGATTTTAATGCACTGCTAAACTTCCTCTTCTTCAAAATAGGGTTTAATAATGGGGCAGCTTCATGCTGTTCTGTAAAGTCATCATCACCACAAGTACTCAAGAGCCTATTTGGAATATACTGTGGAGCATTCTTGTACCAGACTAGAGGAGAAACTTCTGCTGACTCTGGATTCTCATTGTAACTTTGAGTTAGTTCATCGGGTTTCATCATTGAATCTGTAGAAGAGGACAAGTAGTTCTGTTGAGCGACATTCTTGGAGAATCTTTGGAAGTTGGGGAAGTCTAATTGTGTGTAATTCTTTCTAATGCTCTTCTGCAACACTTGCTCACGAGTAGACGGAACAACAAATGATTGAGATTGAGTTGGTTGGTTAAATGAAGAGAATTGATATGACACAATATTATAAGGTGACTGAATAACTTTATGACCGCCGTATGAGTTCGCAGTATAGTTGTTAGGAATAAATTGTTGTGGCTGAGGAGGATGATGATGATGATGATGGAATTGAGCTTGCACCGGGTTCAAACTGTGATTATCTCTGAATTGCTGGTAGGGAATACCAGGACCAACGGAAGGATAAGATGGTTGCTTTTGGAACTGCGGGTGTTGTTGTTGTTGCTGTTGTTGCTGTTGTTGCTGTTGTTGTTGCTGTTGAAAATGATGAATCGATGGAGTTAGCATATCGGAGGCGGAAGGAGATCCCGATTGAGCGGTCTTGATGTTCACAGTAGGTGGCATGTACGTCTTGTAATCTATACTGGTTAGAGTTTCATCAAAGTAATTAGGATCATCATCCGGTTGTTTGTTCGCATAAAAGACGCCACCCATTAATGGAGGAGCATTCAAGTTGGAGATGATCGGAAATGGCATCGTGTTGGATTCCCTAGCATCTGGACGCATGAAGTGCTTGATTGGAGATGGAAATTTTTTAAGAATTCTTGGTTTATTGATCGAAGTCACTGGATCCTCAATATGTCTGATTTCATCAGGCAAACATGCTTTCCAAGTTCTAATCTTAGCAAACTGTTGTTCACGATCATTATATCTGAACTCACAAATGTACAATGGACCTTCAAAAGCGACAGCAGGATCACCTTTTAACCATCTGGTAAAATAAGCAACATAACATGGACCAATGATGTCGATCACTGGATGATCTCTGTATTGGCCAGTTTTGAACACCTCATTTTCTAAAAACAATCTATCATATCTATGAGTGGTCCATTCAGGTCTATAATACCAACAAACATTGATGAAATCTTTTCCATGTTCTTGCCACATTCTAAATATCTGTGCCACAATTGGTCTTGACGGATCAATTGGATTCTTCAATTGGATCCAGTTACCAACTTTGTAAGTTCTACCTTCGTGATTGATAAATGGAAGAGGGGTCTTCAGGGAAATAGAATCACCGAGATAATCACTATCAGGCTTCTTCATTTCGAGGTGATATAGTCTAGTGACATTAGTTTCTAACAAGTTGACGTTTTCAATCATTTTCGGATTATTTCCAAAATAGGATTTGAAATCAGCAACCAGTTTGAGCACATCAGTCATATATTGTTCCACAGATTTATAATGTCTCTGTTTGATCAAACCTTTAATATCAAGCATAGATATCGGGTTCTTCACGAGTTCATAGAAATGAGGATATTCTTGCTGATTTGGTAATTTGTCAAAAACCGTGATAATTGTTTTACCTTCCACTTTCACCTTCTTCAACCCTCTCATAATACTTTTGATTCTTTGTTCGTGTGGCTTATCAACAGCAGGCGGTCTTCCTCTCTTGACCCATTGATCCAATAATCTACTGTTGCCACTAGATAAGTTAACTGTCATTGGAGGATTATACATGTTACTCACAGTGCCTCTTTCTACTTTGGACGAATAGGCAGCTGGATTAATATTGGTAGGGCCAACATACGTAGCGGTGGCATGAACTGAGTTAGAAGTGGTTGCATTCGATTCGTAGTCGTCATCTTCATCTTCGTCTTGATCAGCCGGAAGTCTACCTTCTTCGGTGTGACCATAATCTTTCTGATCGCTCACATCTGTATCTTGAACACTAGCTTTAATTAACTGAGGTTGTTCTTGGTGTCTTTGCTGCGTTTGCTGCTGCTGTTGTTGTTGTTGTTGTTGTTGTTGTAGCAGATGGCGCTGCTGTGTGGAAGCTTCTATCTTATCTTCTTCTTCATCATCGTCATCGTCGTCTTCATCTTCATCTTCATCATCTTCATCATCATCGTCGTCATCATCATCGTCGTCATGATCTCCTTCTTCTTCACCTTCTTCGTCCTCCCTGGCATCATCACCAGGAAGATCGCCTAGATATGTATACTCAACTTCGTCATGAGCAAAAATTTCCTCATCGGCTCGAATTCCAGGAATAATAATATCTCTAACAAAATTATCCAAAATCGTAGCATGTATGTAAAAACTAGAGTTTTTCTCATTGTAAAATCTAGCATTCCAAGAAATCTGAAACAAACTATCGACAAACTGCTGAGGTTTCGTATATCTAGCATGACTCAACATCTGTCGAATCTTCGAATACGACATTGGAGACTTTATCACTTTGTAATAGTCCACATTGGCTCTTAGTGGTAACGTTTTGAAATCCTCCACGAAATCAACACCATTTTCATCTTTGAGATTGTAAACTTGATCAAGATATGCTGTTAATTTGGTTGCCATCAACTGTTTCTCAGCTGCAGTGATGTGCTTCTTCTGTGAGCTCATCTTAATAATATTCTATTTTTCTCTTAAATGTTATATTACGCGCTACTGTACTGTGGTGAGATGGTATTATCAGCAACAATAACTTGCAATGTGTGTGTTTCTCTATGTTCAAGCTGTGTGTCAACAGCCAAAAAAAAAACGCCAAAAGTCAAGAGAACAAAATATTCGCAAACAGAAAATCCCACGAAGACTGAATACTCTCTATAACAACGCTTGACCCCGTTAATAATATAATGGACCTACGTAGAAACTTCAAATGCACAACACGCAAACCAATAAGTGATACACGATCAACGCAATCCGACCCTCTCTTTCCTGTTTCTCTCTCAACGTCGTCCCCTAAAAAACTCTGAAAATTCTCGAAAACATAGACACTTGCTCACCCATAAACACCTCTGGCAGAATCGTGTACGTTCTTCTTACTGTGATGTGAATCTATTTGGTTGTATCTCTTTATCTCTTATCACACTACAAACAAACAACTCTACAATCGTCAAGACAGTTCATTGCGCATCAATGAAAGGACACACATGATACTATTCACACGGGCTTTTACTATAAATGAACAATTCATCTCAGCCGAGCAACTCAAGAGAGAGCATCACGACTGCAAATAATGATCTAAACACTTCTCCAGACTCTTCTTCAGATTCTTTTCCAGATTCTTTTCTAACATCTCCACCACCGACTACTGCTACGACGAGGACGTCGGCCACGACAATTCAACAAGCAACAGATTCCTTCCACAAATTTATAACGTCAAGTAATTGCAAAACCATATTGGCTTTAGTGGGTGCTGGACTCTCAGTTTCTTCTGGACTTCCTACTTTCAGAGGATCTGGAGGATATTGGAGGAATTACAGTTCTATTGATCTTGCCACTCCTGATGCTTTTGATACAGATCCGGGACTAGTTTGGCAATTTTATTCTTATAGAAGACATAAGGCATTAGAGGCAGAGCCTAATAATGGTCATATCAGTTTATCAAAGCTGAGTCACGTTGAAAAACCAAATTTCAACTACTTAACGATTACTCAAAACGTTGATGGACTATCACAGAAATCAGGACATGATTTATCTAAACTACTAGAATTTCATGGATCTTTATTTGAGCTTCGATGTACTAATTTCACTTGCTCTTATATTGAAAAAAACAATTTTACTGACCCATTGACTGAAAAACTCAATGCGGCTAACCTTGATGACCCACAGACCTCACCACTACCATTTATAGAACAACAATATCTACCTCTTTGTCCTGCCTGCCACGAAGGCTTACTTCGACCTGGTGTGGTATGGTTCGGGGAATCGTTACCGCTTCAGCTGATTGACAAAGCCGATGAATTCATCATGAGGAACAAAGTGGACTTGATTTTAGTCGTTGGCACTTCACGATTAGTTTGGCCTGCTGCTTCATATGTTGATATTGTGAGACAGCAAGGAGGTAAAGTTGCAATTTTTAATATTGAGAGAGATGTTGAAGAAGGAGACGATAAATTGGATGAATCAGAATGCTGGCAGTTTATAGGAGATTGCGCAGATACGTTACCTATCGCTTTAGAACCATTGATTGGTAAGTTATGAATGTGGGACTTTTTGTATTTATTTAATAGAGCTGTAAATATGCAGATGCTTGCCATTTTTTGTCATAGTTGACAGAAACCACAAGACATCTCTCTTTTTTTTCAAGCGAAAAGAACGTTACGATCATATCATATACATGTTTTAGGATATTCAAAGCTACGAGTGTAGTAAAACAAACAAACAAACAACGCATACAAGGAAAATACCTAGC
This sequence comes from Ogataea pilisensis, assembly GCA_003707685.2. NCBI lineage: Eukaryota > Fungi > Ascomycota > Pichiomycetes > Pichiales > Pichiaceae > Ogataea > Ogataea pilisensis. The sequence continues at coordinate 7,616 of PPKM02000068.1, forward strand.
CTGATTATTATTTCTTCTTATAAATCTTCGAAAATCAACGTTTCCTTCTTTCTCCATATAAACCTAACCTAAATAGGACCAGATCAAATACATAATATACAACGTCAACAGTGCACCAGCGTAGAAAATCCACTTGTCTTCAAAAGCTTTCTTTTCAATTTTTCTAATGGTTGCTTTTGAAACACCTAAAGTTTGTAAACCTGACGACATCCTCTCTCTCATTTTCAAAATAATTTCATTCTGCTCAACCAAGTCGTCAAATGCTAATCTACCCATTTCTAAGATTTCATCTAATTGTTCATTAGATCTATCCAAAATAGATTTCTCTTTATTCAGACCTTCTTGCATTGACAACCCACTATACTGCTGCTGTTGTTGCTGTTGCTCTTCTTCGTATGTCAAACCTCTCATTGAGGATCTGTTAGTGACTGAGTTGCCAGACTCGTCATATGGGTTGTCAGAGACTGCCGTTGATCTATTTGACGAGAACAATTGATTTTTTGTCCGGTCTGCTAATCCCTCTTCTCTTTGTTTTTTCAAAGATTGGAATTTCAGTTTATAGTCGATCATTTCATCTTTGAAACTAATCAATCTATTTTCATTCTTCAGCTTTTGCGTTGAGTTTAAGTTCAACGTTTGTTTCGTGATGTACTCTTCATAATCTTGTAATGTTCTTGCTAATGTGGTGATGGTTGTTGTTATTTGTCCTATTACTGATAAAGGCGAATTTATTGGATCTTTTTCAAAAATTTCTAAATCTTTACGCAATTGCTGCGTCTGCTTGGTGGCATTGTTATACAATAAACTCTGTAAAAGAATATTCAGCAAAAACGTTAGTGGTCAATAAAAATATGAGCATGGTAAGTTGAGCATACTGTTTAAGTAAAGTAAAGACAAGCATAACATACCATTACAAGTGCAGTTCTTACAAAGAAGATTCAACAAGACAATCCACTAAAAGTGATAAAAAACCCAGCAAGTAAAGTTGTGATTGTTAGGCATACATAGAACAGTTCACAGTCCATAAATATACATATATATATACCAGCTAAGATGATTGATACTGAACACCTATATCGAACAAATGTTAGATCACTCTGTTTACTTTGACTGTTTTTTCGTTTCCACAGGCAGTGCTACTTTTGATTTCAGTTTCACGTTTGAGTTTTGACAGAGACAGGCGCGTTTGGGTCGATTTCAAGCGGCTCGATACTTATCTTACTGGGAACAGTAGTTCTGGGTTATTGCTACAGAGTTTATAGGAAACGGCAAACGAATGACAATACAAATATGTGTAGAAAAGTTGATCATTAAAAACAAAACAAAACAGAAGAATACCAAAAAGCAGACAATTAATAGATACCCCAGTACTGTTCAACACCGTGACTGCCAGGACTTTTCCAGAGATCGTCATAGGTGGTAAACATGATTACTTGATCTCCGACAGCTTCGGCAATCGACTTGATTGCCGCCAGTTGGTTTGTTTTAGATGGAACCCCCTCAGTACCGAAAGTCTGACCTTGCGTAGGCCATCCGGTTTCACAAATGAGAACGTCTTTAGTACCACCACATGTGTTCTTAATGTTGGCGATTTGGGTTTTAAGGAAGCTACCTGAGTCTTTAGGAGCCACCGATCCGTCCCAGAATGGATGCGAATTAACGGCAACAAAATCGGAAACGTCACATAGACCTGGATTATTCTGGTACGCCACCAACGTATCAACTGTGACAATTGGTCCTGAATAACCTTTAGTAGACAATAAGGATCTCCCGGAAGAGACAGCATTCGACACTTGCGACACAGAGTAAGTGCCAAAGTTAACCCATTCATTACCGATAGAGATGGCATAGATACCATTCCAGCCTTGAGAAGAAGAAGTAACTTGTTTGACTAAGAGGTCAATGTCCGAACTCAACGAATCAACGTTGAATAGACCTGCAAATAGCTTTTGGTTTGATCCCATGTTCGACATGATAGTGGAGACACACGAACAGTCTGGTGCATACACTCTGATAATGTCATATCCTGATAACATTTTGATGTCATTAGAGATAGAGCCTTGGTCTTTACAAGTACCATCGTTGTTGTATGGGGAGTATGTGATTCCTTTCCCTTGTTCAGCGTACGCGCCGACTGAACCCGATGTCGAGCCAGAAGTCGGGTTAGCCGATTCAGAAGATGATGAAGACGAGGCTTGTGAGGAAGGTAAAAGAGATTGGAGAGATGTAGAGGATGAAATAGTAGATGTAATCAAAGTAGTTGGGCTTATGGCAAAATTAGAAACAGAGGCAGCTTGAGCACTGACAACATCTGTGTTCTTTGCGTTGTTCTGTACAACTGATGGACCTGGATTTGTAATATATTCAGTAACAAACACGGTAACAAAAGCTGGATCAGCTATCGCTTGTCTCTTTACGTGATTGTGATGATGGTGAAATGGGACAGAAAAACCCACGGAAGCGAGCGTCAGTAAAGCTAAACAGTTTGTGTATTTCATTTTTTTTTGATGTTATTATTCGGAATCAAATCTAACTGTCTAAAGCAACACAGGAAGCAAAAAAGGGTAAAAGGAGTGAATTATCTCAGTATGGTAGCCAATATAAATAAAGGAGTGAATGCTTATTGGATTTAAGCAGCTATCTGTTCTATTACAAGGCTAGTTTTGTTTATAATAGAAATAACAAACATATTAGAATCGAGTAGATTAAATCGAAAGAAGTAGAAACAGGAGGGAATACATTAGAACAAGGAATATGGTACCTTTTATATATGAAACATTCTTCGAGGCCCACTTAAATCGGGTATATTCGACATGATGTGTCTGAAAACTTAACACAATTAAAAAGAAACTGGCCTCTATCTGACCCATAATGAATCTTCTCCTGTAAATGTATGTCATAGGAGACTTTATGCCAACTTACACACAGTGAAACAGATCTGCATTAACTCCACTGGTGTGCAATAACAGATCAATCAGTGAGACAGAACTCTAATCCAATTGTACCTGCTTGACTGCGTTAGCTTTATGTTACCCCTGGAATCTGCCTCCATACACGTTTCAGAAACGCACGCTGTGTGTTTACATTTGACGTCTTGTGCTGCAGGAGCACCGGCCACAGGGAACGCGTTCCCCTCGCCCCTGTGCCGTTTCTTTTTGCGCGGCCGGACAGCGATCAGCAAGAATTGGCAGAAACGCGCTAAAGAATTGTCAAAGAGACAGACTTACATGGCTCAGAGCTTGCGGGTTGACAGTTTTTAGTGCCTCTATGTCTCTATGTCTCTACGTCATAGAAACACTTATCCACTGACTATATGTGCCTGTTCATATCTAACGGTTCAGATGGGAGAAATTCCAGAATCGTGTTGTGAAAGGTTGTGATGCGTCTGTAGTTCAACAATACTCACAGTGGACTTAAACAAACTGTAGAATATAATGACGTTCAGCTACCTACAACCTCTAATTATTGTGATTCATATTTTTCACTCCAAAGCTATCTATCTCTTGAGTATATTTGACATGTTGGTACCGACTCTCTTGTATAACTTAAATAAGTAAACAGCTAAATGTCACACTCGCCTATTAAATGCCTCACTATTTTAGTTGCTTGAATGAATGGCTCTGTATTTTTTTTTATGGAAAGGCTGCAATTTCCATATTTTCCAAGGTGCAGGTGTAGCTAAGAGCTAAGTTACGTGAGGGATATACATAGATGTATAGTCAGTGGATCGTCTTATTATATTGCTCAAAATGTAAGTCAACAGGGCAATATAATAAGACGGTCCACTGACTATAATCATTCATTGTATCTGACATATATCCCAACACGGAAATCTAGAATCGGGGAACCGACTCAGAAATTATAAATGAACTTAAACCTGAGTTCTCGAACCGTATTAAACGCCACGCAGCCAAATTTCAATTAGCCGAGTCTCCATTGAATTAATTAGATGCATTAGGCAGAACTAAGACTCATTCTGATTCTAGAACTCTGTAACTCTGTAAATGTGGGCACATGTGTACCAGGTTTTTACAAGACTGTTAATACAAAATATATATGATTTCGTTTGTTTGTTTAATACAATTCATGGAATGATAGTTGAACTAATACGGAAGATGTGAGTGGCTCAAAAATCACCACAAACAAATAATCAACCAGCTCAACGATAGCAAGCCAAATCCATTACTGAATCGTATGTCACTTTTCTAGTTCAATCCATGGTCACAAGTGATATGTGTAATAAGTGTTCACACAATAATCCCTTTTATTTTTTTATTTTTTCAAATTCGAACACTCTCTCATACCAACTAGGTTCAATATTCTTATTTTTTTATCCACGGTGTACAATCGTTTGCAGTTCTCCTCTCACAGCTCCTGCCAGATATTTCACCTAGGATCTCTTGTAGCAGATTAACCGGACCGCTCCGCGTACATCTCTAAACGGCCTATCTACGCAACCCGACAATCCACCCACAAAATCACTATATCAACTCTTCAGAGTGAATGAAAATTACACATCATATACTTAAGCAAACACTAACCAGATAAGTACTTCTCTTTCCCTTAAAACAAGTAAAAAGAATAGCAGATGTACTGTAGATTCTCAAAGCACTGGAACGTCAAAGTGCAAGAAAGGGAAAAAATTACTAGATCTGCACAGCCCATGTTTGGAGAAACTATATCTCATTACCTAATCACACTTATTATTTTTATCGCACTTGTACAAACGGAACAATTTCTCTAAAATTTTTTTTTTTAGACTTTTTCAAGTTACGAATTTTTATAGTAGATATTTTATGTTCTATAAAACTATATCTAGATCAATATCACTTAGTCTTGTGAATTCGTCATCTACATAAAAGAGAACCATCTAGATACAATCGAGCCGATAAAATTGCCTTTTCAAGATGGATACTCAGCAGTCCAACAAAGCTCACAGGGGTGCTTCTACCAAAACACCAGCAAAAAAGAAATTGCATTCTCAAGGTAAAAATGCTAAAGCGTTTGCTGTCTCCAAACCTGGCAAGTTGCAAAGGCAAGCCAAGAGAACTAGTGAAATGAACGAGAGAAAAATGCATGTTCCAATGGTTGATAGAACTCCAGATGATGATCCACCTCCAATTATTGTGGCTATAGTGGGTCCTCCTGGGACAGGTAAGACTACTTTGATTAGATCATTGGTTAGAAGATTGACAAAGACTACATTGTCTGAGATTAAAGGACCAATTACAGTCGTCTCAGGTAAGAGAAGAAGATTGACATTTATTGAGTGTTGCAATGACATGAATTCCATGATTGATATAGCTAAGATTGCAGATTTAGTCTTGTTAATGATCGATGGAAATTTTGGATTTGAGATGGAAACAATGGAATTTTTAAACGTGGCTCAACATCATGGTATGCCTAGAGTATTAGGTGTTACTACCCATTTGGATCTATTTAAGAAACAGGCTACTTTGAGGGCTTCAAAAAAGAGATTGAAGCAAAGATTCTGGACAGAGGTGTATCAAGGTGCCAAATTGTTTTACCTTTCCGGTGTCATCAATGGGAGATACCCAGATAGAGAGATGCTAAACTTGACCAGATTCTTATCCGTGATGAAATTCAGACCTTTGAAGTGGAGAAACGAGCATCCTTACCTACTAGCCGATAGAATGGTTGATTTGACCCACCCAACATTGATCGAAAAGAACCCTAAAGTGGATAGAAAGATTGCAATTTATGGATACATTCATGGAACTCCATTACAACAGCAGAATTCTAGAGTTCATATTGCCGGTGTGGGTGATTATACTGTTTCTAGTGTTGAAAAATTGCCAGATCCATGTCCTACACCATACTTTGAACAGAGATTAGAAGAAATAGAAAGAGAAGAGGCAAAGTTGGCTGAAGAGAATGGAGAGACTGGGTCTGGGATATCTATACCAAGACGTAGAAAGAGATTAGAAGATAAACAAAAGATTATATACGCTCCTATGTCTGATGTTCACGGTTTGTTGATTGATAAAGATGCAGTTTATATCGATGTTGGATCGGAAAATTTCAAAGAAGATGAAGAGAATGGAATCGGAGAAAAAATGATGAGTAATTTACAGAAAGCAAGTGAGCTCATGGATATTAGAGAGAGAAAATCTAGTGGAATCAGATTGTTCAGTGGAGGTCCAGAATTGAATGCCGTTGAGGATGAAAATTATGACGACGACAACGACAAAGACTTGGAAGAAACAGGTGAATCAGGAAGAAGAACGTTGAGACACGCTAGAACCTATGGAAAATCCATCAACGAAGAAGAAGATCTTGAAGAAGACGACGAAGACGACGAAAATGAAGATCTCTTTTTTGATGAAGAAGCAGACGACAAAGCAAGATTAAAAAAACAAAGACCTGACAAATTTGTTGATGAAGATACAAACAACACGGAAGAATTACAATATGCATCTGACTCAGAATTTGAATTAAGTGATGAAGAATCAAGACTTGGCTTTAATAAATGGCAAAATATGGGCTCTAAACTAAAGCACATGGAAATTAAAAGAACATGGAACATTAATAAATTAATCTACATGAACAATATTGATCCAGTTGACGCTATCTCAAGATGGAGAAAAGAAGAAGAAGGTTTAACTGATGATATCTCCGATTCTGAGGAAAACATTGAAGAAGACCAAGAAGAAGATTTTTTCAAAAAGACAGATACTACCACCACCGCATCAGCAGCAGCTACTGGCATTACTACTGATGAATCATCTAAACAGATTTTCCCTGCAGTGGAGGAACTGAAAGAAAAATGGAAACCTAATAGTGATGCGATCAGAAACTTGCAGAAAAGATTTTTCCTGTCCCCGAAACAAAGACTACAAGCTGAACAGGCCGCTAAAGTTGGAAATGAAGGTCCTGATGACCTTTATGGTGATTTTGAAGATCTTGAAGAAGATCAAACAGGAAATAATGAAGCTAATGAAAGAACGGCATCCGAAGAAGAAGACGATGATGATGACAGCAGTGACCGATTTGCAAATTTTAAGGAGGAAGAAAGGAAGGCTGAGATGGGAATTGATAGTGATGAAGGTTCCGATAGTCACAATGAAGATGAAGAAGACGAAGAAGACATTGATGAAGGCCAACTAACAATTGAAGAACAAAGAGAATTGAACGCTAAAAAGAAGGAAAAACTAAGGCAACAATTTGAAGAAGAAGAAGGCGAGTTTGGCAAAGACGACGACCCATTCAACGAACATGACACATGGTATGAGTTCCAAAAAGCAAAGATGGCCAAACAATTAGAAATCAACAAGTCCGAGTTGTCCACCTTGGACCCTGAATTTAGAACCAAGATTGAAGGTTACAAAGCTGGATCATATGTTAAGTTAACTTTTGACAACTTGCCTATGGAATTCATTGAGAATTTTGATCCTAAATACCCTATCGTGATTGGAGGTTTACTACAAACTGAAGAAAGATTTGGTTTCTTGAATGTTAGAATAAGAAGGCATAGATGGCACAAGAAGATTTTAAAATCTAATGATCCATTGATCTTGTCCTTAGGTTGGAGAAGATTCCAAACAATGCCAATTTATACAACGTCAGATTCTAGAACGAGAAACAGAATGTTGAAGTATACCCCTGAGCATACTTATTGTTTTGCCACTTTCTACGGTCCATTAGTGGCTCCTAATACCACTTTCTGTGGTGTTCAAGTTGTTTCCAAAGAGAATACGACAGGATCATTTAGAATTGCAGCCACTGGTATAGTGGAAGATTTAAATGCTTCTGTTGAAATTGTGAAGAAGTTGAAATTGGTTGGGCACCCATACAAAGTTTTCCGTAACACTGCTTTTATCAAGGATATGTTTTCGTCAGCTTTGGAAGTTGCCAAATTTGAAGGTGCTTCAATTAAAACGGTATCAGGTATTAGAGGTGAGATTAAAAGAGCATTATCTAAACCTGAAGGTCATTATAGAGCTACTTTTGAAGATAAGATCCTATTAAGTGATATTGTGTTTATGAGAACTTGGTATCCTGTTTTGCCAAAAAAGTTTTACAATCCAGTTACGTCGTTGTTATTACAAGATAAAGAGAATTGGAAAGGAATGAGATTAACAGGTGCAGTTAGAGCAGCACAGAATATTCCTACTCCAGACAACAAAGATTCAGCGTATAGTAAAATTGAAAGAAAAGAAAGAAGATTTAATGCTTTGAAAGTTCCTAAATCCATTCAAGCAAATTTACCATTCAAGTCGCAAATTCATCAAATGAAGAAACAAAACAAACAAACCTATTTGCAAAAGAGGGCTGTTATACTAGGCGGTGAAGAAAAGAAGGCAAGATCTTTAATTCAAACTATTCAAACTATTAAGAAAGATAAAGATGAGAAGAAGAAAGCTAAGAAAACTGATAAGAATAAAGAAAGGTTGAAGAAGCTGGCAAAGATTGAAGAGAGCAAGAGAGATAAAGAAAAGGAAAAGAAGAAGGAATACTTCAGAAATGAAGGTAAAAAGAGAAAATTAGGCTCAAGTGAAAATTCCGGCGAAGCGTTTGGAAGAAAGAGAAGGAGTTAGAAAAAGGAATACATGTAGAGATTACGAAAAGCTTTAAATAGTTTTACTTGAAGATAGAGGATTGATTTCCATGATGGTAATACATATTTACTAGTAGAAATAAGAAAAATATTTCTCTTCGCGGAGCCAATGTCATCATTACTTTGTTCTTTTTGGAATAGCGACAGAAGTTGATATTAAAGAAAGTAATAGTAAAAAAAAAGCACGAATTAAAATAAGAGCTCAATTATTGAAGGCACCAGAGAAAAAGAGTCAGGAAATATGAGATAGGTGGCGGAAGGGGAACCAGAAGAAGAAGAAGAAGAAGAAGTTGCACATATTGTAAAGAGATAGAACGAGATCACTCTTAATAACGATCGTAGGAACATTAGAAAAATATATTATACATACATATGATATAATGTGAAATGATAGGGGCTAGAGACAGGATAGGAGAATTGAGGAAAGACAGACACCAGTGGATGAGCTACGGTTATTATTGTTATATTATATCTCTGACAGGATTTTTCCCTTGATCTATACTAAAACAACAAAGAATGAAACACAGTAAGTAAGTAAACTTAAATGTATTGAGATAACCATCTGAACCCTTCGCCATAACCTTGTCTCATAACAATTGAACACATGAACACTTCAACTGGTCTAATGTTGTCTAAGGCAACTTTGCCTTTACCACTAGTATTATACAGGCCTAAGAAATGTCTCAAATCTGATTCATTAACGGCTTTTGGAGCATCAATCTTGTTACCTAAGATCAAGAAAGGAACCTTAGCTAATTCTTCAATTTCGAACAATGCATCTAATTCAGTTTTAGACTCTTCGAATCTTTCAGGATCAGCAGCGTCAACTAAGTAAACGATACCGTTAACTTCAGGGAAATAATCCTTCCATAATCTTCTGGCTTGTTGATGGCCACCTAAGTCAAAAGTTGTGAATCTGACATTACCAATTGATAGCTCTTCAGAAGTTGGATGTAAAGTTGGCTGTAAAGTTGCCATTCTATCGTTTTTTAACATGTGCAATAAAGTAGTCTTACCAGCGTTATCTAAACCTAAGAATAAAAGTTTGGCATGCTTGTTCCATAAACCTAAAGAGGCTAAGATATCTTGGACTATTTATAAACAAAGATATATGTATATTGAAAATGACAATAAGACATCAAACATAATATTATTTGTTAGTATTGGACAAGGGGAATTATAGTGGCAGCTTAAAGCTATGTTCTTGATCTTGAAAAGAGAATACAAGACAAGAAAGAACCTCAAGGGAGGAGGGATGATATAATATTCACTTACACCATTCAACAATCCACATTTCTGAGACAAAGGAAACTCAATTACACTGAATGAATATATATTAGTATAGGTACTGTTAGAGAGTGATTTGATGGACGGCAAAGATAAGTAGCTGGGTAGTAGATGTAGATATAGGTGTAGATATGGATATGGGCAGCTGTCCCTGTGGTGTGGATCGAACTGAAATCACACGAAGCCAAGTGAAGCGAAGTGAAGCAGAATCTGAGAGAACCGACCACTGGAAAATGATTACATAACATATTATATAATCATAAAAAGAGACTCAATTGATTATGTCATCATAAAAACGGTTATGTAGCACTGTCCATATAGAAAAACACCAGCCACACATATATACTCTGTGCCACACCCAGCCACATCACCCAGCTCTGTCTGATTCCAAATGTTTAAAAATGCCATAATCCAAATCAGCAGCATGAGAATGAACACGAAAACAGTTGTAACCTGGTCTAGTCTGGTCCTATTGTTACCATTCATCACTCCTGTTTGGATCAATTCAAGTAACTCGTTTACACCTCTTTCTTGCGTCTCCCTCAATCTCTACATATTCTTGATAGTCCTCTCCTTGTCTTCCTTCAATTGATCAAACCTTCTAACCAGCACATATCATCATGAAATTGGATATTACTGTACGTATCGTATTCTTGGAGTTTGAATAACCACCCACTCACTCTGACCCACTCTATGGCTTTAATGATTTAAATCAAAATATGACAAATATATATACTAACTCTTCTTACCTCTCAAATTAAATCTAGAAAATTTCAAGCACAAGGTCGGATCGTGTTAAAGGAATTGATTTCCATCCTACTGAACCATGGACCTTGACAACTTTATACTCTGGAAAAGTTGAAATTTCATCTTATGAAACAAATACTACTGTTAAAACAATCGATGTTACCAACGTTCCTGTTAGAGCTGGTAAATTTATTGCTAGAAAAAACTGGATTGTCGTTGGATCTGATGATTTCCAAGTTAGAGTTTACAATTATAATACCGGTGAAAAAATAGCTCAATTTGAAGCCCATCCTGATTACATTAGATCAATAGCTGTTCATCCAACAAGACCTTATATTATAACATCTTCTGATGACTATACTATTAAGTTGTGGAATTGGGAAAATAATTGGAAACTGGAACAAACTTTTGAAGGTCATCAACATTACGTTATGTCTTTAGCTTTTAATCCGAAAGATGTCAACACTTTTGCTTCGGCATGCTTAGATAAAACTGTTAAGATTTGGTCATTGGGTTCTAAAGTTCCAAACTTCACCTTAGTGGCGCCTGAATCGAAAGGTTTCAATTATGTCGATTATTATCCCCATGGTGATAAGCCTTATCTATTAACTTCTTCTGATGATAAATCAGTTAAAGTTTGGGATTATCAAACTAAATCTTGTGTTGCCACTTTGGAAGGTCATTTATCAAACGTTTCATTTGCTGTTTTCCATCCCGAATTACCTTTGATCATTTCAGGTTCCGAGGATGCTTCCATTAAAGTTTGGAATTCGAATACTTATAAATTAGAAAAATCATTAAATTATGCGATGGAAAGAGCTTGGTGTGTGGCTACTAGAAAAGGCTCAAGCTTAATCTCTGTCGGTTTTGATATTGGCCATGTTGTTATTAAATTAGGTGACGATAAACCTTTGTTATCAATGGATCCAATGGGTAAAGTTATATCATCGAAACATACAGATATTTATACTTCTGTTATTAAAGCATCTGATGCTCAACTAGAAGATGGTGAAATCTTACCTTTAACACAGAAAGAATTAGGAACAATCGAAATTTTCCCAACTACCTTAAGCCATTCACCAAATGGTAGATTTGTCACTGTTACAGGTGATAATGAATATATTATTTATACAGCTTTGGCATGGAGAAACAAAATGTATGGACAAGCCTTAGATTTTGTTTGGGCTCAAGATTCAAACTATTACGCTATAAGAGAATCTACATCAAGCATTAAAATATTCAAAAATTTCAAAGAGAAAACTTCTGGTCAAGTCGATCTAATTTATGCGGCTGATAAAATATTCGGTGGTACTTTGTTGACTGTTAAATCTGAAGGTTTTGTTTCTTTCTACAATTGGGAATCTGGTGATTTAGTTAGAAGAGTCGATGTTGAAGCTGAGGATATCATTTGGTCTGAAAATGGTGAGTTAGTTTTAGTCATTTCAAGTGATACTGCTTATGCCTTGAGATTCGATAAAGATATCTTCCAAGAACATTTATCAAACGGCACTATTGATCCTCAAGAAGGTTGTGAAGATTGTTTTGAGATTTTATATGATATTCAAGATCAAATCGTGACTGGTAAATGGGTTGGGGATGTATTCATTTATAGTTCTTCATCAAACAGATTGAATTACTTAGTGGGTGGTGTTATAAATAATTTGGCTCATTTTGACAAGACAATGTACTTGTTAGGTTACTTACCAAGAGATAATAAAGTTTATGTTTCTGATAAAGATTTCAACATTGTTTCATATTACTTATCGCTAGCAGTGTTAGAATTTCAAACTCTTATCTTGAGAGGTGAACTAGAACAAGCTGACGAATCACTGGCCAATGTTGAACCAAAAGATATTTCAAAGATTGCCAGATTCTTAGAGCAGCAAGGTTTCAAAGAAAAGGCTTTAGAAATATCTAATGATTCAGAGCAAAAATTCGAATTAGCCATCCAGACATTGAATTTGAACTTAGCTAAAGAAATCGCCACAAATGATAATACTCCGCATAAGTGGAAGAAATTAGGGGATGTTGCATTAACCAACTGGAATCTAAAATTAGCTATAGAGTCATTCGAGAATTGTAAAGATTATCAATCATTGCTGCTTTTATATTCATCAATCAATGATGTTGAAAACTTGAAAAAATTAAGTGATTCATGTGTCGAAGCAGGTAAATTCAACTTGGCGTTCTCTTCGTCATGGGCGGCTAATGATTTACTCAGATCTTTTGAAGTTTTAAAATTGACTGAAAGATACGCGGAAGCTTCAGTTTTAAGTTATACTTATACTGGAGACTCAAAGATAATCAACGAAAGTGTTGAATTATGGAAAAAGTTTTTACATAAACAAGGTAAAGATAAGTTGAGCAGTAGATTGCATTCCCCTGTTGATCATGAAGAAGGGTTCACTCAAGTCAATGGAAATGATTTAATCGACTTAGAGGAAGAACAACCGCCAGCTCTTGAAAAAGAAGAAAAAATAGAACAAGAATTGGAGCAACAGGTAGAAATAGAAGCTCAAGGTGAGGAAGAGGAAGAGGAAGAGCAGGGCAAGAAAGCCGATTAGATTTTGTAAGTCTGGTCACGCCTCACTTTGTATCAGTATATGTCGTTTTCTTGCTCTTGCAATTTTGTTTTCTAGTTCCCTTAATTCTTCTAACCAAAGCAAGAGTTTCCATTTGTACACTTTATGTATACTGCTATTAAAAATTAACTGAGTATATACCTTATCATATAAAACGACAGAACAAATAATGTTTGAAACAGTCATCAGAGTCTTATCTCTTTCTTTTTTTTTTGTCAATTATTCAAAAATTCATTTATGTGCAGGAAATATTACTTTACTTTTCTATCGTTATTCTGTATTTTCTATATCCTTCATCCAACTTCTTTCCTTTTTCTTTATTCTTTACTCCGTTGTTTTTTTGGAATTTTTTTTTTTTTACTTTTCTTCTGTCTCCTTGTTTCTCCTGTAAATTAAAGGGTATGTATTGCGTTTGATTCATTGTCATCATTACTCTATCACAACCATCAAACCTCTACATTTCCTACATGATAAAAAGAATACACAGATGGTATCTAATGTCTATATCTAAAATACACTTCTTTTAAAACTCTAATTATATACAAATGAAATAATCTCCCACTACATGCAATTGATCAGGCTGTTCTAAATACTGCAAACTTATCAGCATCATTAGCAATTTTATTCAAACACACGAAATAACACTCTTTTGATTCATTACGACTAGCTTTGGGCTTGAACCTCATCACTTTCTGAAACACTTTATTCAACCTGGCCTCTAAAAACTCGTCTTCTTTACCAGAAAAAAACTTGATCACCAAGCATCCATCCTTCTTCAATAAATCAATTGCCACAATCAATGCTGCGTCACATAGATCCATTGAGTTTAGATGGTCCTTGAATATTAACCCCGTTGTATTTGACATCCTGCGAAACGGATTGTTAGTAGTTGAATTCCCGTATCCGGAGATTTGTAAAAAAGGTGCACACATATCACTTAGGATGACATCTATTGGTTTGTCATCATTCTCAACATCGCTGGTAGTAGCTGTAGTTGTGGTTGTATTATTCATTGTCTCATTATCACTCAGTGCGGAGGCTGATACATCAACACTTTCAGACTCTTCTTCCAAACGAGTCAATTCCAATTCCGATTGAATTATCGAACTTTCAATAACGCTGTCTGACTCAGTCGAACCGTGAGCGGAATCGGTAATTATCACTTCGTCCCTCTCTCTCTCGTGTTTTTCTAGTCGCATGATCTTGAAATGCTCTTTGATCCTCTTATGAGTATCCTTACTCAAAATATTTCCCTGCATGGACGACACCCCTCTAGGAGGTTGATATGCCAATATATCGACGCCTAAAATTATCGATTTGGGCCCTGCCCGCTCCAAGGCAACCTGGCTCCATGCTCCTGGGGCAGCGCCCAAGTCTAGTACATTCTGGGTTCGTTTCTTGTTAAAGACCTTGAATCTCTTATCTATTTCTAAGAGCTTGAAAGCGGCACGGGATTTTAAGTCAAGGTATTTGGCTTCCCTTGTGTATGGATCATTTCTTTGACGGTTTAACCATCTAGACGAGGATGAGGATCGTTTCGTTGCAAGTGACCTAGCGAATTGAACCACATAGAATAAAGAGTAGCTTTTTTGTTTCGTCGATCGGAATTGGAAGAGACTCGTCCTTGGAAAAGAAACTGCGTGTGAAAGTCTCGATGCCATGGTTATTGGCCTCTGCATCTATGGCGACAAGTAAGATGTTGGTTGAGTTGTAAGGGACAGAGATTTACTATTTCATCTCTTGAAAAACCGTTTCATTATCTTTACCAGATAACAGAGAACCAGATCTGAAACATAAACATCAGCCACAAATAGACAAGCACCCAGCCCCAGCCCCAGCCCCATTCACATTACACGTGGCTGGTAAAAATAAAAAACAGAGTCACGTGTGTTTTAACCAGGTTTCGAAACCCTGGTGGTGTCAGGTGTAACTCCTTTTTATTCACCCACGATCTTAAATTGACAGCCATATTATCCTCACATTTCTCTATCTTCGTAAAATTTGCCAAACTTTTCATGCACATAATTTGGTTTTTATCTTCATGCTTTCCGTTCTGTTCTGGTTCCTTCCTATCATTAACCGTTTTCTATCGAATTTTTCTTGAAAAGAGTATCGTCGAACAAACCAATTTATATCGGTATTACCTATTAGCAGGGAGACAATCATTTACTCAATCATTCGAACAAAATGTCCAAGGTTAGTACTACTCAAGTTAGAGAAAACGTCCAACAAGTTTTGAAGTTCTCAACTGAAACTAAGAAGAGAAACTTCTTAGAGACTATTGAACTACAAGTTGGTTTAAAGAACTATGACCCACAAAGAGATAAGCGTTTCTCTGGTTCTTTAAAATTACCAAATGTTCCAAGACCAAACATGACCATCTGTATTTTTGGTGATGCTTTTGATGTCGACAGAGCTAAGTCTTTAGGTGTTGATGCTATGTCTGTTGATGACTTGAAGAAATTAAACAAAAACAAGAAGTTAATCAAGAAGTTAGCTAAGAAATATAACGCTTTTGTTGCTTCCGAAGTTTTAATTAAACAAGTCCCAAGATTATTAGGTCCTCAATTATCCAAGGCTGGTAAGTTCCCAACCCCAGTTTCCCACAATGATGATTTATACGCTAAGGTCACTGACGTCAAGTCAACCATTAAGTTCCAATTGAAGAAGGTCTTATGTTTAGCCGTTGCTGTTGGTCACATTGAAATGGAAGAAGATGCTATTGTTTCCCACATCATGATGGCTATCAACTTCTTGGTTTCTCTATTGAAGAAGAACTGGCAAAACGTTGGTTCATTGGTCATTAAGTCATCAATGGGTCCAGCTTTCAGATTATACTAAGCTTAATATCATTTATTTATTTTGTTTAGAGGTCTTGAGGCAATAATCATTTTTTATTTAGGTTATATTAGTTCATTTTCAATGTCATCTTGTTAATTAGATATTATAGTCTCAATCTTGCTACACTTTATTTGTAATGTAATCCCTAGCACTGAAATTGCATTTTAATATTTCTAGTAGTTCTGTAGTGCCAAAAAACTCACAAGGCGGAAGATCAGGTCCCAGAGACGATCCTTATCAACCGGAAGATAACCATTCTTTTAAGAAAAGCTGAAAAGGAGGAATCACAAAATATTTGTTTACATATGCGTCTCTCCACAGAATCTGTGACTGCCCCGTTTGATGGCACATTTCACTTCATCTTGGTTAAACAACTTTTGTTTACTGGATGGAGTGTTTTTTTTTTCCTGCTCTGAATTGACCAAGTCTATTTAGTGCATTAAGAATTTCCAGCATCGTTTAAAAATGAAGGATCATGAGGAGGAAGAGGGGCAACATGATATGAAGAAGCGATCAATGAGAGAGTTGCTTGCTAGAGCTGCTGAGAAAAGATTGAAAACCAAAACGACAACTCCAGAAATAATGAAATCAGCTGCTGATAGCACTGTTACTAAAGAAGATCCCAACGATAATAAAGATGTTTCCAGTCAAGGAGCCTCGAATGAGCCTGTTAATATTCCAAGTCCAGGCTTCTCAACCTATCAAGCTACAATAGATACAGAGACGATTATAGATTTGACTAGTTCTCCAGAGCAATCCGAACA
Organism: Ogataea pilisensis; assembly: GCA_003707685.2. Classification (NCBI taxonomy): domain Eukaryota; kingdom Fungi; phylum Ascomycota; class Pichiomycetes; order Pichiales; family Pichiaceae; genus Ogataea; species Ogataea pilisensis. The sequence continues at coordinate 24,415 of PPKM02000068.1, forward strand.
CACAGAAGAAAAACTCATTGATCTTACTCAACAATCCTTACCTGACAATTCAGATACCGAACTTGATGAGGAGGAAATCAATATCCATTATAAGGAAAAGATGGATGATGGAAGTAGTGATAAAGAGGACGAATCCGAAGAAGAAGAAGAAGAAGAAGAAGAAGAAGAAGATGATGATGATCAACCTTACCGCTCGCAGATAAGGTTGATATCTAACTCAGACTACTGTACCAAATTTCATCCAACAAAAGATAAAGATACTGTATCAATGAATGATCTTGTAGGATCCCGTATATTAGAACGAACCTATCAGTTTAACTTCATGATTGATGCTGATTTCCTTTTGCAGCATGTCAAGGCCGATCCGATAAATGTAGAAATTATACTGGTAAATAGCACCTCACCGGATCACCTGAAAGTTGATGAGCTTCATAAACTAGCATATAGAATCAAAACCATTGACGTGTCGACAAGACTGAAAGCTTATGGGTCACATCATACTAAGATGATGATTAATTTCTTCCATGATGATACTTGCCAAATTGTCATACATACTATGAATTTAACAGTTATGGATTATATGGCACAAACACAAATGTGCTGGTTGTCTCCTCGTTTAACTAGAACTAAAAGTAGCGATATATTCAAAGATGAGGAGACCGGGAACGCTTTTAAGCGAGATTTAATTAATTATTTGAATAGCTACGAAGAGAATAAACTAGGGGATTTGATTAGAGATTTAAAGAAGTATAATTTTGAAACAATAACTGACGTTCAATTTATTGGATCTTCACCGGGGTCGTATACTTTTGGAATGAATGAATTTGCTAACCGACCAAATGAATATCTTGGTGAACCATTGTTTGGATACGGAAGATTATATCAATTACTACAAGAGTTCGACCTATGCACTACAGACAATGCCAAATTTATAGGACAAGTTTCCACCATAGCAGGCCCCTATGATTCGAAGAAAGCTAATATATTCACACACTTGTTGACCAGTATAGTGGAAGGTGCTTCAATAATAGGAAAAACCGGTTCCATAGCAGCCACTCAAACAGTTAATCAAGTAACACCTGTCATTATTTGGCCAACTGAACAAGAAGTGCTAGCTGCCCAGTTTAAGCATTTTTCGGGTCATGCCCTTCATTTTAAATCTTCTGGCGCCTGGAGGCCCGTTCGAGAGCAATACAAAATTATCAGACCGGTAATGTACAAATGGGCGTCATTGCCGCCATCTCGTTCGAAGGCTAAGAGAAGTAGATTGTCGCCACACTGCAAGACGTATACCTTGACCAAAGATGATTTTAAGAGTTTACATTGGTTTTTATTGACCTCTGCCAACTTCTCCAAACAGGCATGGGGTGCCCCTGATCGTGGTTATGGAGCTTCGTTTGAAATTAAGGAGACCCATAAATATTCTGTCTCATCCTATGAAGCCGGTGTTTTCGTTAATCCGAAACTTATAAAATTGAAAAGGAAAGACAAAGGTAAGAAAGTCATCTTGGTTCCTGTGTTTGGACAAGATACTATCGATAATGATAATACAGATTTCATGAATGATGAGAACGTCGTTAGAATTCCTGTAAGGTTACCTTATGATGTTCCTATTACCAAGTACGGTCCAAATGATCAACCATGGACTACGGCAAGTTTAGAAAAAGCCTACGCAGAAGCAGCTAGTAATTCTTGAATTGAGTTTTTAAGTTGCGATACAATGAGGCTTCCTCGTATGATTAGTTTCCTAGATATTTATGAATGGTTTTTAATGTCAATGGTCATGTAGATTATCTCCATAAATTCTTAAAAAATTGTCATTTAATTGTAGGGGTATTAAGATAGTGACAAGTAAAACAGAAAGCAAATTAAAATTTTGGAGAGTATATACAAATGCCATTCAAAAGCACTAAAGACAATTAATGTTTTGTCGTCGCAGTTGATGTACAAACACTCATCATAGAAGTAAGAATACAACTGCAGCATGTCAGAAATATATTCTCACCTGATTGGAAATCCATCCCACAGGTATTGCAATACTGGTAACTACAATAATATTCGTGACATTCACTTTCTTCTCTTTGGTATCCCCTCTTGTTAGAAATATCTTCCTTTGTGCCTCCTTCAGACGCAGGACCCGGAGTAGCTTTCGGCTCTGTTGCAATAAATGCCTTAGAACTCTCAGTGGATATCGTAGGTTCAGGCTGATGAGCAGGTTGCGTGCTGACGATAAATTGTGTATTTGAAGGTGTTGTCGTATCTGCAGTTGCACTTAGCGTTGAACTAATAACATTTTGATCTTTTTGCTGGCCAACTCCCAACCCTTTCTGGATGCCAGTCGAAACATCTTGAGTAACAGGCTGGCTGGCTTCATTTAAATCGACTTGAGCTACAGCCACATCGCCAAGAGTCTGGTCTGCAATACCTGAATCATCTGTTTGAGAGACATCACGTTCAGCTTCAGTGATTGTTACCTGAGGAGATAAAGAAGTACCTTGGTTGTTCAGTTGAGGAGGTTGGAATAATTGGTCTTGATTCTCCAATTGACTCTGCTCATCTTCTAAACTTCGATATGAAATTGATTCAGTCAGGTGGGAACGTGCATCTGTGAAGTAAGCCGATTCTGTCTCCGATTCCGTGTAGATTGATGAAGTGGATGTCATGTTAAAGATCGGTGTAGCTTATTAGTATGTATACATGTATATGGTGATGATGAGATTATTCTTTTCGACTAGACAAGTTAGGTTAACATAGATCTCTTCTCATACAAAGACAAGAAACAACAGATTCAAAAAAAAATAACCTAAGAATAAAAGACGAGACAACTAATTAATCTCTTGCCTTAGTTCATGTGAGATATATTGATCCAGCTCCTCAAGAAGATCCTCAACACCTTGATTACGAATACGTCTTAATGAAAACATCAATACATCAACAAAACAATTGGATCTGATCACCGTTGATGATTTGGTTGCTGCATGTGCGCGTATTTTTTGTGGGTTTTATTTCCGCTGTGAATACTGCACCGCCTGGCGCTTCTCATGTCTCTGATTGTCCTATGGTTGATAAACAGTTATCCTACCCTATCCCTGACTCAAGCAGGTTTGCTGGATTCTTCTTGTCCGGAATTGTTCCGACTCCCGTGATGCATCCCTCACGTTGGTACTCTAAAAATTACGAAATTAAAAAACGTCTGAGCAAGGCAGGCACTTATCCAGCTCAACGAGCTCTCCAGATTATCTATAAAGGCGCCTGAAACAGTAAATCATTAGGGATATTAATCAGGCCAGCGTAAGTTCTTTTTTTAGCAGTACAACATATTAGTTCGATCAGGATAAGTGATAGCAGTAACTGTTTCTACTCAATGACAGAAACTTCCCCTATTTTGAAAAGTTTCAAGAACTCAGTGATTTAGAGTAATGGATGCTATTTACGAACGTAAAGTATGCTGATACAGCTCTAATCTAAGTTGTTAATGGGAATGAAGTTAGCTCTTCATTCCTTGCAAAATAATATAAAATCTTTTATTCTTGCGTAAGATTGAAAGATGTTGGTCTAGTATGTAACTATATTAAACCTATTTTTTAATGTTGAGATTTCGCCAACGGTAGATTACTCATTAGCCACTAGATTTTGTATCATTCCGGTCGCATGTCTGGTGTTGCAAGGCAGTTTATATGAGGATATTCCGTGAAATATGAAGCTTAAAACATGAAAACATGACGACTGGTCTCATCTACTTCGCTTCTACACCAGCCTGGACATATTGAGCAAGTACTAGTATGGTCTTTAGCCGGCCTATGCTACCTCGCTATTTAACTGTAGTATTCACCTACAGCGTCGACAAGTTATCGACCTTCATGAATATTTCCAGAAAAATGATTAGAAATAGTACACAGTACTTAGAGTGTAATACAACCGAGATGAATTTTAAGTCAGTAAAAAGAAAAGATAGCTTTTTGACTTTGTTGTGGAGTAGTTTTTGCAAAATTCAAGTTTGTCTCAGATCTGATAAATTTTCAAGAATAAATTTCAAACACCCCAAAACCACCACCTGTGATATAAGATCTAAGATCTTTGAAATGATCCCACACAACCAAAATCCTCTGCGTATCACATCATATTAAAGCAATCTGAGTTGGGGCGCTCAATATACTATCAGCAGTTGCCTTGTACACCAAAATGCTAATTCAAAAGCAGCAAAAACTAGAAGAGCTATTGGCATGGGCTATTTCCAATGGTGCTACAATTCACCCAAACATTAAGCTCAAGTACACAGGAGAAGCTGGAGTTTCAGCATTTTACCATGCGCAAGACCATTTGAAAAGCAACGATAAACTTGTAATTAAAATCCCGGAAAGCTTGATAGTTACACCGAATAATGCATTCAAGCATTTTGAGCTGACAGATTTGTCTGACTCCAGTATCAACCATACTTCTATAATGAAATTCTACATTGCAAATTTGAACAAACAACAGGATGGATTTTATTATCCGTATTTCAGATCTCTTCCTAGTCTTAGAGAGATTGGATCCCCTCTAACTTTCAGTCCTCATGAAAGATTAATGTTAGCAGGCACTAATCTTTTCACTGGAGTAGAACTAAAGATTAAGGAATTGATAGAAGAATATTTGGCTACACTCCCTTTGTTAAAACTCTCCCCTCCTAAAGATTACTCTAGTTTGTCTGAAGCTGACTTATATTACGAAACCATACAAGAAGTTGCTGATAACTCAGATGCTCCGTGGTCTTCATTTGGATGGTTTTTGTGGGCCCATCTGATACTCACTTCAAGAGCTTTCCCTTATAAACTTGTCTCTTCACAAAGTTCGAACAGATCGGTAATGCTTTTGCCTGTTGTTGACTTGTTGAACCATTCTTCCGGGTCTAAAGTTTCGTGGTATGGATCTCGTGACACTTTTGAGTTGCAGATAGACAACACAGATAGGTTTTTCTCTAAGGGACAAGAGATTTTCAACAATTATGGCCCTAAAGGTAACGAAGAGCTACTCATGGGTTATGGATTCACCATTACCGATAATGCCCACGAGACAATTAGTTTAACTTTGAATATTGATGCTCTGTTGCCTTTATTGAATGAGCAGTTAACCAAGGCTGGAAATCAGTGGAAACTGAAATTTCCTAGCATGGATGACTATGTTTACTCTATCAATGATTCTTTGGAAGGAAACGTTTTGAATGTGAAACCTGAAACCAGACCGAACTTGAAAGACCAAACGAACATGATTTATATTTGTAATGACAATCATTTGATTCCTGACGGTTTACTTGATCTGTTTTCGTTTATGTCAAAAAATGACGATGATCAAAGGATCACATTAAAATCTAAACTCAATGGCATAAATCGATTTAGAAATGCACTAGACTCCAAGTTTAAAGGACAGATGCTTAAACTGTCACCGTTATCCTCTGACATCATAGAGAAATATGCATCACTCGAGCCACAGTTTGAAGAGATTTATCTTCATAATTATCAAAATGTGAAGACTTACAAGAAAAGCCAACTACGAATCTTGAACTCAGTGAAAAGTCAACTGAAACAAGAAGAGAAAAATTTATTAAAGACACACAAGAATAAACTGTTAACTGCAAAGGGATTGGCGAACAGAGATGATGAACAACTTGGGCCGATACTAGAAGTTTTCAATTTGTATAACGCGTCCCAGCTGAACTCGTTTGAGAAGGAATTAATTCTGCATTTATGGCTTTTGAAAACAATTAACTACGGTGACCATAATTCAGATGAATATGATATACCGAAGGACTGGGTATATGAAGAGTTCAACAAGCTTAAAACTGTGGATATTAATGCAAGCAACTTCCCAGAACTGGTCAATTATTATAGAAGAACTCTGGAACCGATATTGAAAGAGAAGCCTGAACTGTTTGAGTTTGGTGGAGATTGGGACCTGAATACTTTCCTTGTAGCTGATCTGATTTATTCCAGAAACAGCTATGAGAAGGGTTCTGACTTGGAGCCTATACTAATTGTGCCTACCACACTGTGAGGTTCCGCCCCCGCTTTCTTCTTCTTCATGTATATGGATATATAGATAATCTAAAAGACACTTATATTTACCATGAATAATAGCTAATTATAATGAAAGGCCTTTCATATTTTTTTCAAACCCTTGATTAACGCTGCACTGCCGTGATTTGTGCCTCAGTATGTGACTAGGTTTGTTTGTGTTTGATTTCATATGTAAACAAGTTGATGATCGCTCTAATGTTTGAATGCTAAACCATGCTATATCGGTAGAAGAAGCCTGTTATACTAAAGGAACATTAAGCCTTATAATCAGCTGAATGTCGTCGTCTTTGTTACTCTCCGAACGACAGCTAGAAGAGCTCAACAAGTCGATTATACAGTACCTCAAACCACTATTCAATGAAGTGTCAGATAAAGAGACCATTAACACAATTACCAACAAATTACTTTCGGTGTCCACAATAGACGAATACTCTGCATCTTTGGAACAAAGCATACCTCCTCATTACCTTGAGAAAAAATGGTCCACTGTACTCAGACTCCAGAAGAAAATATTTGATCTTGAAAAAGAACTCACAGCTAGTAAAGAACTTACACAGAATTATTCTTTGTTATTACAATCTTCCAATTCGTCCACTTTGAACTCTAATGTGATAAATAAGTTAGAATGGTTACCGAATCGACTGAAGAATGCTTTGAAAATCCATGAATCATCGGTGAGTGCAATAGCTATTCATCCTTTTAAGCCGATCATGGCAAGTGGATCTTCAGATGGGGTGATCTGCATCTGGAACTTACTAGACTTGTCTGAACCTGAACGCATAATTAAAAACGCACACACACGATCAATCAATGATATGACTTTTCAGTCCGCCGAAACATCAATTGAACCAATGGGCACCACTACTATTTCCAATGGCAATGGCAATGGCAATTCCACTACAGGGAAAAGTGTTGTTTTACTAGCTTCATGCTCATCGGACTTACTCATCAAACTATGGGACACCAGTACCGGTAAGGTATTAAGGACGCTAGCTGGACATGAACACTTGATTTCTCACTTGGTATTCAATCCAGCAAACCAAACACAACTAGCAAGTTGTTCGCGAGACAACTCGATCAAGATATGGGACGTTGTTTCTGGATGGTGCATACGGACGATCAATGGGCACTCAGATTGGGTCAGATCAATGGACATTAATAGGACTAAAGGTGCTGAGTATATGGTTAGTTGCTCAAATGACTTGTCCGTGCGACTCACACATTTGCCTAGTGGAACAGGGATAGGGTTATGTTTGGGCCACGAGCAAGTTATTGAAGATGTCATATTCTTGGATTTTGAAAGTAACCAATACATAGACCCATTGGTCATTGCTGGATTAGTCAATGAAGATATGGAAAAGCTATACAAAGAATTGGGTTTCAAATATTGTGTTAGTTGTGGCAGAGACAGTATGCTCAAGATTTGGCTGCTGCCTCTCCCCGATAGGAGCATACCAGGCAGACCTCGACCTTCAGCAAATCCTAAAGGTTTGCTTGTGTATGAGATTCAAGGGCATGCGTCTTGGATTCGAAATTTGGAAGTTCATCCGAATGGGTACTATTTGGCCAGTTGCTCCGACGATAAGTTGATCAAGATTTGGGACTTGCGCACTTTGACGACAACAAGCAAGACGAAAGGGAGAAGTGAATTAGAAGTGACTCAGGTGTTGAAAGGGCACGACAGTTTTGTAAATTGCTTCAAATTCGCTAATCCGGTTTTGTCTGAAGAATACTACGATGTGGATACTGGTAATCTAGAACTTGACATTGCCAAGAGACGACAGTTATTAGAAGAAGGCATGAGGTGTTACTTGATCAGTGGTTCGGCTGATAGTACTGTAAGAATATGGGTTTGAAGGAAAAAAAAAGTGTAAACAGGCAAATTATTAATTAGTAAACATTTGAAAACTCTCATACTTAAATTAATACTTTTAGAATATTCTCCCACCAGCAAACGGCGCATTTTTTCGAACAAAACCTTCTCTTGATCGGCACCCCAATAGCATCTTTAAAATCCCACCATTCCATTAATTCGGCAACGGGTTCCACAACTATCATATTACAACACCCACATGTCTCACCGTTGGTTCCATGTATCAACGCCTTGATCGTCATCTTAAAGACTCGTTCATGAACAGTCTTTTTCCATTTCATCAATTCAGATTGGGCAACAAGGTACTTGGATATTGATCGGAGACACAGAGAAGATAAAGTTGGAGTCCATTGAGTTTTCTTCATCGTGAAGAGTTGTTCTTGTTCTGTATCTTCTTGTTCTTTTTCTGTGGCAAGGCAATTATCAACCTTGTTGTTTGACGTAGAATCATCGATGAACATTTGATCGAATTGTCGTTCTTGTAGCGTTGATAAGTTACGAGCTAGTTTGAATGCATTTAGTGCCGTTTTGCTCACTTGCTTATTTCTTGTGATCCAGTAGAGTTTACCAACGAAACGTAGTTGGCAGTCATTTGTGGTTTTGAACAAATTATTCGCCCCGTTTTCTAATTTTGATAGCTTAGCAGGATCAACTTCATATTTCTTACTAGTATTTTTGGCTTCAATCATTGGATTTGGTCTAATTCTTAAGACTTGTAAATTTTTGAGATTTAAGATATTATGAGGCAAAAATTTAATTTTATTGTTTGATAAATTCAAAAGCTTCAAACTATCACTCAATTTTTCAATAGACCCAGGAACTCTAGCAATCTTATTCCCCCGCAACGACAACACTTCCAGCCCATTGATTTCAAAAGTTCGTGGAGTTATTGATCTTAGTTCATTATGCGAAGCGTGTATGTGTAAGATAGGCTTGATTATCCCATTTGTCCCGTAAATCACTAAATCTTTAAAATCAGCGATTTGCTCAGGTAATGAATTTAGCCCTAGATTTTCAATTTTCAAGCTGTATGTTGGGGTAAATCCATCTTCTGAGAAATCTTTGTCAAATAAGTTAGTTATTAATTCTGTAGCTTTAGAACTTGATATGTCGGAATTTTTAACAACAAAGAACGTAGGATCGTCGTAGAGCGAAGGGCTATAACCTTCTGGAAATACCGAGTCCTGCAACAAGATACCATAAACTTTGCCATCTCTGTCCAGTGCTAGTTGTTCATGAGGCAGTTGCTGTTGTTGTTGTTGTAAAAGAGAATTCTGAGGTTTCAATAAAGGAATGTTTCCAGGAAGCTTTTGTCTTTTTCTTAAAGGCTCTACTAAATTGGATGAGTTTCTAGAAAGTGAAAGTGAATGAAACTGCTTTTGATCCTGTTGTTGGAACTTTCCATTAATCATAGTAGATTGAGAGTTTGGGAATGTAGGAGGAGACGAAGGAATCATTGTTGAGACTGTATTATTAATGTCATCGTTACTCGGATCATCATTAACAAAATTATAATCTATTTCACTACGATCATTGCTGAAGTCAATAGGTTGTAGCGGAGGAGAACTCGGGAATCCGAACGCTAATAGTGGTTCTGTCAAAGGTAAATCAGAAGACTTCATTATGTCACTTGAATGTAAATGCGGAGTGTACTTGGGGGTATGTCGATTGGTTGGTATCTTCATCTGATAATTCTCATGGGGCCTACTACTATCCGGATCGTTACCATCATGATGATGGGCGTATTCTTTACGATCATCTATTGGGATGAAAGATGAGGAGCTCGTACCATACATTGGGAAATCAGAAGTATCTGAAACAAGCCGATGTTTTGAAAAACTGGCTCCTCGGCTAGTAGATTTCTTCCAGTAGCGGTCTTCTTCAGTGCTATCATCATCATGGTCGCTGTAATTCGCATTATGGTAGTGGTTGTTGTTGTGTGCATTAAAATTGTCATTGCCATTGTGCACTTCATAGTCATAGTCATAATCACAATCATCATCTTCATTATCATCAGCAATTGCGCAATCATCGTCTTCTCCATCTGTTAAAACAGAATGATTCTTAGATAAATGATCATCTGCTTTTCTTTTATTGCCATGAGCAGGACCGATACCAGAAAAAGAACCAAATCGACTCGCCTTTATATTACTGTTATCCTTACTGACAAAACTACTGTTCATAGTTCTATCCGCAGAACTGTTAACTCCTGTATTAGTCTCAGATTGACAGCTATGGGACACCGAAAGGACAGTCACAGGAGGGAATTGGATATTCGATTTTTCGCATCTTGAATTGTCGTAAGCTAAGGGGAGCAATGGGTTCATAATTGATCGATCAGGATTATAACCAGGATAGGGAGAGGAATAAGATGAACACACATTCAGCAAAAAATCCTTTTTATGATTGCAAAAACAATTGAAGGAACGTAGAACATATATTCTATAGTAAATATATATATATGGTTGGAGTGCACTGTTACATATGTATGCATTTTGTAATCTAATCCAATCATAGTCCAATACAACCCCAGGTCCATATCCAATCCAAACACGGACAGAGCGTGAAGGTTAAAAAAAAACACAATAAGAAAAACACGGTCAAGAGAAAATCACGTGACAACAATTTCCCAATGTTATCTATCCCTGCACAATCATTTTCTGTCATGTCAAAAGAACAAGAACTTTTCCTCTTTTTTTTCCCCCCTTTTACTTTCAATCTTGTGTTAATGTTAGAGCCTATTCTCATCTCATATTAAACATTAATATATTACAATACTGAAACAATTAAATCATACAAAATCGTATTAAAAAATTCATATATAGAAAGCAAGTGTCAAGATACATTAATAATTTCGGTCAAGCAATGTTAAAAGGAGAAGCATTCAGATCTCAACAACTTTGGGTTTAGTGAAGGCCAGAGCACATGTGAGCCTTCTTTGATGCTTAGGATTTCTTCTGTTGTTCTCGTTGCTACTTCCAGAAATATCATTTTCTGTTTCACTATGAGTATGATTAAACGAAGGAGAGGAAGGAGACGCAGGAGAAGATGTAGGTGAGCCTGACTCGCTTAGTTGCTTTGATGGTGTTGACGTTCCCATCTTTGGGGAATCTGGTTCTTGAGAAGGCAGCTTTGTGTTATCAATTTTCTTCTCAGTATCATCATAATGTTGTGGATGATCTGAGTGGTGATGATGATGATGATGGTGGTGCTGGCGGTGGTTCTGGTGGCACTGAGAACTGTCATGAGTATCAATATCACGGTTAGAGGATTTCAATTTCATCAATTCATTATCAAACCAGCTAAAACTCTTTCTCCGATCACGATCGATTTTGCATTCAAGGAAATTGAAGGCGTTGTCTGCGTCATCAATCTCAATGGCATCGGAGTCATCATTTTTGGCACTGCTCAAGTTCAAACCCACCGATTCTTCTTTCTGGGATTGTCCCTGAGCTTGAGCTTGGTCTTGGTCTTGATATTGATATTGATATTGATATCGATCTTGATCTTGATCTTGATCTTGATCTTGGGTATTGTGTTTGTGTTTGTGTCTATGCAGGTGCTGAGAATCATCGTTGAAGTCAAACAAGGACAACTCTGTCTCTGAGGCATCTGATCCAGATGACCCATATGAATCCAACACCGTTGAATCGTAGGAGACAGGACGAGATGATGGCTGCTGCTGTTGTTGTTGTTGTTGTTCTCCCAAAGTATTTGATTCAGAAATGGAAGGTAAATTGCCATGACTGTGTCGTTCAGAAGTGCTAGACTTCTTCCTATGGAAATATGGGTTATGGGTGTATGAATTAGGCAAACTAGTTGAAGATGATATGCCTTTTGTCGTATCAAGAGGTGAGACAGGGGAAGGAGGAGCCAATGAATTGACCGTTTTCAATTGTCCGTCATTGTTGTTGTACGTTGCTGATAATGGGGGGTTTGAATCAAGGAACCCCAAATGGTAATTCTGAAATTGTTTGTTGATTTTGTCAATGTCTTCGTTTCTGTTTTGAGTTTTTTTATTATACTGTTGATGATGAAGGTCGTCTCTGGTCTTTTTTGGCGATGTGGTATTGTGTTGGTATGGATATGGATACGATTTAGTTCTTCTTGTATCCAATAGTGCTCTCCCTGAACCATTATTAACATAATCAACGTCTGGACGTTGCTGAAGCTGGCGGTACTTCTTTTTTAAGTAATTATCTAATGCTGTACCACCATCACTTGCGTCACTATCAGCAGATCCATCACTGCCATTATTATTACTTGAACAAATGGTGTTCTCTAAAAATGTCAGGTCTTCAGGAACAGTAGATAGTGACCTTCTTTTTTTGAAATAGATTAGAGAACCGATCAAAGGAACAGTACCTTTCATAATACATTCGTTGTTTCCGCTATGAAGAGTATTTGTAGCATCAGAGGCAACCGGTGATGGAACCTGTTGTAAAGTCGGCCTGTTTGTAATATCGCCGCTATTTTCCTGAAGTGTTGTTGTCGTTGTTCTTGGATTCAGGCTATCATTATTAGAGTTGTCAGGGTTATTGGGATCCGATATTACTAGCATGGAAGAACGTCTCTTCGGGACAGAGAAATTTGTAGTTGTGTTCATTTGCTGTATGACAGGTAGATAGATAGATATATAGGTGGAAAATTAAGGGTTTATTTAATTATACCAAACTGTGTGATATATAGGAGTATTAATCGAAAGCTTTGTCTGAATGAATAAATAAATAAATTAATAAATCGAGAAATGAGTAAATAAATATAAGTTTGTTAATCAAAAGGAGTAATCCAAGAGAAATTCATCCATCATTGGAGGGCCGGCTAATAAAATTATATAGAAATAAATACATGGGAAATCAACAGATATTTAAAACAACTGCAAAGCCAATCTAAAATCCGTCTCTCCATCGATCCACTGCAATTACGAGAAGAAGAAGAAGAAGGGGGAAAAAGAGCAATTTTGTTAATGGTGTGGGGTGGGTGGGCCCAACGAACTTTTCATCCCGTTTGCTGCAAACCCCGGACAGACATAGTGATCGTTATCCACCTGTACACACTCATTGGTTCTCCCAATGGGTCCCTTAAATTACATTGCATTACATCACATTACACTACATTGCATCACATTACATTACATCAAATCACTTCCATCTTAAACACACACACACTCTCCCATGGCATCGTGATTAAGTGTGTGCTCTGCTCCACCCGCCCACGCTGGAAATCACCCCACAAAATAAAAAATTATTAACAAACGCACTGCCTGAAATCACATAATCTGGCCCTGTCTTGTTACTTTATTTATCCTACTCTGCTCTGTCATTTACGACAAATTGTTTTCTTTTTCTTTTTGTGGTGTGATTGACAACTAGTTTCTCGACGCAGGGGGAAAGAGTAACAGATATGATTTCAGCCTTGTTAGATTCACATGAGTATACTAGGGCGAGGAGATATGCATTTGTGGTGTACTTACTCTCGTGTAGGAAAGGGGGGGCGGTAACCAGTAGCAGACCTATAAAATGACCTACCAAGAAATTACAACTCATAACTTGCAAAGAGTAAGCCACAATCAGCAAGTGACAATGAGCAAAGGAAAATACAAAGCAGAAAAGAGGATGTCGAAAAGGTGAATACACACAGCATCATGCACATGTTCAGACTGGCTTGTTAACAACAAAAAAACTAGGGTCTCATACTACTGCAAATTAAAAACTTATTTAGCAAACCGTAACCTAAATTCATAATAAAACAAGTTTGCCACTATACTGAAAAAAGGATTCTTCTTTTCGATAACTAAGATTGTCAGTTCAGTCCTTTTATTTTTAATCTTTTTCTTCTTTTGATTGGTTGCCACGGGAACTTATTTCATGAAGTTTCTATCAATCATAGTCATGTTGATAGGTGAAGGAAGTAGAAGTGAGTAAATAGTTTTCTGATTAGTATATGTAATTGTAGGAACACTAACCATGTATAAAGTAAAGCTGTTCTTCCATAATATAAAAATACAAGACAGAAATTAAACTCCTATATATAAATAGACAAAGACAAAAAAAAACAAAAATAAACTTAACCAAACAAACCATTACAAACTCCAAAATTTCGCCAAATCCCACAAGACAAAAAAAAACACAAAAACATCCACCATTTTAACTCCAAATCCAGCAACCAGATCTGTACATCGATAACCAATTGAAGTTACCTAACAACTCACTCACTTAATAAACATCATACATAACGGATAGAGTCACGGACAAAAGTCAATCAAAGCACTGAAAGAATAAGAGTAACAACGTCAATTGAAAAAACATAAAAGTTATTCAAAATAAAATTTAAAACCCCCAACATTAAATATATATATATATTAAAAAAAAACCTAAAAGATCAATGGAGTAAAGAAGTAGTCTCCTACAGACCGAAAACATAATCAACATGAACACATCAAACACGGAAATCAACACCAAACAAGAAAACTAACAACAATAGCAATACTCAAAGAAACGGAAAATATTCACTATTCTTGCAAAAACAATAAAGCTTTCTTCATTCCAATCATGAGACCTTTACAAAAAAAGAAAAAAATCCCAGCTAATAATATTGAAAATGAATGAATGAAAGAAAGAGGGAGCAATAATGAATACGAATCAACTGTAAAAATGAAATGGAATGTGTTCTTCAAACTGACCCAATTTAAAATACTTTATACCTAAGCCAGATTCAGCGAAGCAAAATTCACCCAACCCCAGGTCGAAACAATAAAATATTAGATACATATTAATGATGAATCACGAATCAAAAGGGTACCAATCTGGATCTACTCGATTCAAAAATTATCACTGACCTACTTCAACCATAATGCATATTTTTATCTTCCTATATGATCATCTTTGTATGAAGCAAATGACATCCATATACCAAATCTGCCAATTTGAGTTAAGCCTGTCAACTTGGTGAATAACAAAGTATTTGAATAACACCAAAACAAGTCATAGTTTTTTGAATTGCAACTTCCACTAATCAAACAACCCACTAAGAAAAACCAGACACACCACAAACTTGCATTATTATTTGCCAATTTCTTGACTAAACTTATCAATCAAATGAATCAGTGTCAGTTTAGTCCTTTGAATTAACAGAAACCCAGAACTTATTAGGAAACTACTAATCTTATTGAACTCGAATCTCATAAATTCAAATCCATCATTAAACGCATTCAATACCGATATCCAGAATTCTGAAGAAAACGAAGAATTAATCATTGGTAACCGATCAAGCTGATCTTGTGATGTTACAGATTTGGAATTGAATAAAGTTGTTAGCTTGGATAAAATATTGAATTCTCCCTGACCCGAGATAATGATCGAAGGGTAGGATGAATCTCCATCACAATCAGAGTTAAGGAGGATATCTTTTGAATTTTTAAATAGCTTTGAAATTAAAAATTTGATTGATTTAAATCTTGGGCTCATTAACGAATCATCCGTATTTTTTTCCAGTTCTGTAATGATTTGTGAAGAGTAATTTATATCCGGAGAAGCTAAATATTCATTCCAAATTAAAACCAAAGTTAGACTAACAACTCCCACCGTAATACCTAAAATCAAACTTCGTTTCACTTCTTTATAAGGATCATTACTTTTATCGATTGATCTTTTCTTATGTTTATAAATTGATTTATAATGTTTTCTTCTTCTTTTGTTGGGGGTGGTAGAAGACAAAGATGAACGATTAAAACGATGAGTTGCATTTGTGCTAGAATTGAATAATGATCCAGATGAAACACGAGTAGAAGAACTATTCAATAGAATAGAGTTAATTTTATTCAACGAATATAAATTTGGAAAGTTCGATTGATTTAACAATTCATCAATTTTGAAATCTGGTTGTAAGTTATTTAAAAATTCAATCAAAGCAATTAAATCATCTTCAATTGAATTCAACTTTAAAGGTTCACAAAGCATCAAATTTTTGAATAATGGGTTTTTTTGTGAAAAGGAACTTGATAATGAATCACCAATTAAAATAGGTATGAAAGGTTTATTGATCAAATTCGGTAATAGGTAATTGTCGTTGTTAACAATTAAAATAATTAACGACGGATTATTGTCAGTAAATTGGATTTTATTCAAAGTTTTCTTATAATTTTGTAATCTTGAGATCAATAAGCTTTTCTCTAAACCAACAATTTGAATAGAAATTGAATCATTGACTAAAGTTGAAGATGTGACGTTATTACTAAGGTCACTACTTTCAACAATATTAGGTATTGAAACTCTAGGCATAACAAAAGAAGGGGCAATTGTTGACGAATCTATAGTGATTTCATCATCAAGTTCTTCAGCAGTTGAATCATTTTCTGAATCTGAATTTGAATCAAATACAATAACATTATGCGAAGACGATGGAGTATTTACATCATCTAAATTCCGATCCTCATTGTCTGAACTTGATAAAATTGAACCAACATTTGGACTATTAATAATCTTTGGTGTGTGGCTCGAAGATATCAATGCTTTATTGTTGGATGACGACGGCGGCCTTGTGGTAATATCAAGTTCATTTAAACAAGAGATCGACTGCCATGAAGTTATTGAAAATTCATTGTTCTTATAAATGCTAGGATTAAAATTAGTATTATTGTTGTTGTTATCATTATTGGATGTCAGATCTAGATTGCTCAAATCCAGATCCAAGTCCGGGTTTTGCAAAGTTTGGAAGATGGAATGATGAGGAGAGAACAAGTATTCTGATTTTTTTAAAGCAGCTGAAGAAGAAGGTGGACAAATCGTGTCTGTATTGTGGGTTACATGAGTAGGAGAGGACGACCCACTTTCAACGGGATTAGCTTGATTGCTGGTATGAGGCGTCGGCTCATTGAGAGAAGTAGAAGAAGAAGAAGAAGAAGAAGAAGAAGGAGAAGAAGGGCTCTTGGCCGGTTGTTTCTTTGAGTGGAGTAACATTGCTGTGTGATGTGATCCGATATATATATATATATATATGAAGTGTATATATGTAGATATGTCTGTCTCAGCAGAAAAAGAGGAAATAAGAGGTACAAGAACAAGAACAAGAACAAGAAGGGCCTGAAACAAACAAATAAAGGAGAGTTACTAAGAAGGTAATTACTATTAAACATTAAACGGGAAAAGGACAAGGGAAAGCGTTCTGTTACGTAATAAATTAAGTAATACAGGTCACCAACCCCGCCCAACTCCGGGCAGTGTTATTGTGTGTTATGTAATCCTTTTTTTCTAGATAAGGAAAGGCGATAAGAAACGTGTTTATTTATTTGTTTATTTGGCTGTTTTTGTGCTGTTGTCTGTTTGTTTACTTGTTTGTTTACCTGTTTACTTGTTCACTAATATATTGTATTCCGTTATATCATACCATATCATACTGTACTATCACTACCTCCACCACCCCACCCATAGCCATGTTCTCTTTCTTCTCTTCTTCAAGACAATCACCTTCTGTCTCATTCGAAACTTCCCTAACCAACAACAACAACAACGTTAAAGTCATCGACATTAACACTATAGACATTTCCACTCGACCTGCTACTACTACTACAACTAAAAAATCTAGGTTTTCATTATGGCCATTCTCGTCATCAACGTCAACTTCAACTTCCATTGAAGCCCCCTCCGTTGCTGCTACGTCACTCTCTGGCTTAAAATTGATTAATGACTCAACCAACAAAGTCATCGCCATGAAGAAAGTGCAAAATGACGATGCCAATGGCGGTTACGATTATGAAGGTGGAAACACTACTGATATTGATGGTGAGTTTATTGACATTCAAGTGAGAAAGTTGTCGTATGCCGAAGTTGCTTCTTTACAAGTTATATCACCTGTTGCAGCGGGTAATCAAAAAAAGTCTATGAAGTCAGAATCATTGTCAAATAAAGATAGTAAAAATGTGGCCGATATTGTTATTGTTGATCAAGATAAAGAATTGGAGAAAACTGTGACTGATTTAGAATTTGCTGATAATTACATCAACTCTAAAAAATTCACTGACAATGATAGAGAATTAAGAGAGGCCAATGACATTGAGGATGACAAGGAGGACGATGATAGTTTTGATTACAATGGCAAAAAAAGATTCCAAAAGAAATTATCTAAGAAAGGGAAGCATTCAAAGAAGAGAAAATAAGCCTTGACTTGATGGCGCCTTTCTTGGTTGACTTTGTCCAAAGATGAGACATTACCATTACCATTATTATTTCCATTATTACCAGTAGAACTAGTAGAACTAGTACCAGACCCATAGAACTCGACTACATGTATACTACTGTTCGTATGTCAATTGATTTGATACATGAATCTATAGTTACGTTATAAATGAGTCATAGATCTTTCTTTATTTTCAAAGAGTGTATTTTTCTTTTATTTTCGTTTTTTTTTTTGTCTATTTAGATATAATTCTGTGTTTTTTTATTTCTTTTTTTATTATAGTTATCTCCTTAGAAAGATATTGTGCAAATTTTTTGCTATACAGAAGAAAACTTCTTCATTGGTAGAGTTGTTGCCACTTCCCAGTAATCAGAGCGTCAGATTCCCTATCCTTATCATTTCTCTAAGAAAAGCGTGTCAGAAAGTATGATGTAATCGCTAACGGGTTTTACACTACTAACATCACGCGTGCTATCAACCAGGTGATCTCTATTTGACTCAACTCGACTCAACTCGATGCAGTGCCAACGATATGGCAAATGATGTTAGTAGCTTACAAAAAAAACGGTTATAGAGTCAGAATATAGCAGCATTGAAGTAGACGAGGGAATAATTATGGATTAACGATACACCTGCTTATTATTCTCGTATTTGATAGCCGTATATAAAAGAGCTTCTCGCACATAATCACATGTCAGAATAACGGCAGTGCGCGGAGAGAGAGAAGAGAACACCCGCACACCAAAGATTAAAAACCGTCCTTGTTGGGACGATCATCCCGCGTCGTTAGTCGTTCGTCGCTGCGTCGCAAAACTCTGCATTCTCTTGTAAAACAAGCCGCTGCCCGAAAAGAGAAACATAAACAATAAGTAAATACCACAGCCTTAGTTTTGGGTTTTTTTCCATTTTAATGATAAACATACAACTGTTGTTGTTTTTTGTTCTCCTTGTTATTGTTTTTTTGACTATTGTTGATCCATCTCCATCTCAATGGATCAATCGTTCTTCATAGTGCTATCAACAGCAGAGTGATTCTCCAAAGGAATGATGGTGACGCCTTCTTCCTCTTCCTCTGTGTTGACAGACAAGTTAAAACACTCTCAATACATGGAATATCAAGTCTTATTCACAAGAGACACGACAAAGAAGACCAAATCCTGGCAAGATGGGAAATTGAAGATATTTGAAATAAATAAAAAACTTATTGTGTACGATGACGACAATCAATCAGAATTGTTCACCGATTTTGTCACCAAGTATGAAGTTTTGCGTCAAGATGCCGTTTTGAAATTTGAAACTGTCTGGATCATGATTGATATTTTTATTGGTGTATTTGAAAGAGACGTTTCAATGTTATTCCAAAAGATGACGAGAAAGACTGACATGTCCAAAGCGAAGAAAAAGGATAACTACAAAATTAATGATTTATCATTGAACCGATATTCGAAGAAACTAACTTATTTGTCACCTACATTAGGAAACAAGGAAAATCATCCTGATAATCATCATCAGTCTTATCGGATATCTAAGAAAAGATCGGTTATTGGAATAACTCGACAGTCGATAAGACAAAGCAATACAAAATTTACAACCCCTTTTAAATCCCCTGCTATGCTTAGTAATTACTCTAGCGGTGGGTCTACATCGACATCGACATCGAAGCAAACAGATAGATTTGCACAGATTATGACACCGATTGAAACACCCATACAACCTAATTACTATGATTATGGAGCCAATAAACGACAAAATATCACAAAGAGAAAGTTACAGTTTAATAATACCGAGTCCTTAAACTTCACGTATGAGGGGAAAGAGGCATGGGAGAATCAAAGAGAGCCTGCTTATGTAGTTGGTCAAATTGGAACCCATAAAAGGAACAAAACAGCATCATCTGGAATGTCTCTGGGTAAGAGAGGGAGAAACGTTGACTCAGGATTGATACCTTCTCCTTGTTCCACAATAAGTAATATCACTGCTGATGCTGCTACTGGTATCTCTTGTCATCAGAATGATCTCCAGATCGAAGATACTTTCAGTTCAACCACAAGCAAACCTTTGTGTTTTTCTAGAACATTAGCAATTAGTACGCCTATGAAACAACATCAAGAGCTATCGTCGTTGACCACACTATATCCTAATGGGGCTAACAATAATTCAAACAAGAAAAGATTGTTGAAAGTGGACAGAAATTCAGTTCGGTCGTCTGCGACACGTATCGCCGTGAAGCAAGAGGAAGAGGAATATGATCTCTGGTCCAACAATCACATGAGATCTGAATCAGGTTTGAATATTAGTCACAGTGGGCATTATGATGATGATGATGATGATGTTGATGTTGATGAAGTGAAAAATAGCCCTATTCTGAAAGAGGAAGATGTTGATGATGGTGATTTGATGCTGTCCTTGATGAACACTCCTGTTTCATTGTTAAATAATCAAAGCAAGCACAAAACAATAGCTATTTTACAGAAACTTATAGACTCAGTTGAAAAATCCAATCAGTATGATCATAAGAAACTCCTAAATGAGATCAATGATAACTACCATGACGACCATGAGTCTGTTACGACTCAACAACTGTTATTATTCAACGACTTCGTGATACCACAGGCATCAGCACGCCGCAAGAAGAATGCGTTTAAAATAGGTATGAAAACAAATCTCTCGTCGATGGATAACCTGCGTAAAGTTGAAGCAATGAATTTCGACTCGCAAGAAGAAGGCGTAGTCAGTGATTTCAATCAACTTACTCAGGATAACGATAATGATGACGACTGTAATACAAACCAAACCTTTTCGAGTCATTTAGATGAAGATAGATACTTGAATGAAGATGATGACTTATTTTATGATGAAAATGATACGTTAATAATAGAGAAATTATAATTTGGGGCAGGGGTCGCCTATCTTACAGCCAGGAAACATTCATGTTATGTCACTCCTGAGCTGAACTCTGATATATATCCCTAGCCCTATATAAGTAGACCTATATCCCTTTTTTTTTTCTTTATTTCTTTCGCCTACTACTTTTTTTTTTAATCCTTATACTATGATAATTATATCATGGTCATACCTAGTTACTCGGCATGCTGCTGTACTTACTTAGCTCAAAGCTATGACATGATATTACGAACAGATTTATTCCCCATATAACGTTAGTAACATGAAATTGTAATAGAGTTCATTTATTAAGATATAACTTATAGAACTATATCATATAAACTATATAAAAAGTAATAAGGTGAAATGAAAAAAAAGACATTGATCATGAGTAGTTTAACTACAAAAATAATCACACTCTAGATAAACAAGAGAAGACATCTTTGACTAATTCAACAGAAACAAACACAACGAGGAAAATAATAGACCGATAATAGCAGTTTCTCCTGAAAATATAAAACTTCTTTTAATAATTATAGAAGAATCATTAGATTATCTTAAGGAATACACGATAATGAAGAACAAATTTCTGATAATTGCAATATCTGAGTCATATAAACAGTAAAACTAATTGAAACAACAACTTATGCTAATTTTTTTTTCTGGAACAGAACAAAACTTTCTAATTACCTTTTTGAATTGCACGAGTGGCATGAAGTTGCTTTTCTAAATTACCAGCTTGTCTCTTCTCTCTCCACATTAATAATGGAACAGCATTTGATGCAAAGATTTTGACCACTGGGAATGACGCTAGTAATCCAGTCATGGCACCTAGCGCTAGATTTTGGTTGATTTTGTAGGCGACCCAAGCTTGCTGGTCCATTTCTTTTGATTTGTCGTATGGCATTTTATTTTATTTTCTTGACTTTTTGGATTTAGTTTTTGTTCTATTTTGTAACGATTTGATTTCGAAATTACCCTATTTTGTCTCTAGTGAAAAACAAAGGAAGTAGCTAAAAATGATCGGTGTTTGGAAGGAGAGCAAATAAGTAGAAGAGATTCAAACAAGTCTTTCTGAGTTGGTTAAACTAGTCTATGATAAAAGAATATACAAGAAGTAAATACAAGGAAGAAACAAAAGAGAAACAGAAAGAAGGGATAAATAACGTTTATAAGGAGTCAAAAAAACTAACTGGATCTCAAGAAAACTGGGCGTGTAAACGAATTTGAGCGGCTTTTTTGTGCCTTGTTTGTTTTGAAATCAGGTTTCTATTCTACTAGAATTTATATATTGCAGATTTCATTAGTCGAGTAATATAAGGTGAAAATGAAAGCGTACATAATCATGATACGGAAGTGAATTATAATTATAACTGATTACAAAAATATCTAATGTTTTTTTTTTATCTAGTTATTATTTTCCATCTCGGGATTGTATTTCTAACTAACTAATTATTCTCAGCTCTTTCACAACTTCTCAGTTAATTCAGGAATAACTTCGAAGATATCGCCAACTAAACCGACATCAGCAACACCGAAAATAGCAGCTTCCTCATCTTTGTTGATAGCAACAATCACTTTAGAGTCCTTCATTCCTGCAAGATGTTGAATAGCACCAGATATACCAACAGCTACATATAAATCAGGAGCCACAACTTTACCAGTTTGACCAATTTGTAAAGAGTTATCGACAAACCCGGAATCAACAGCTGCTCTAGAAGCACCGATAGCGGCATTCAATTTAGCAGCTAATGGGTTG
Organism: Ogataea pilisensis; assembly: GCA_003707685.2. Classification (NCBI taxonomy): domain Eukaryota; kingdom Fungi; phylum Ascomycota; class Pichiomycetes; order Pichiales; family Pichiaceae; genus Ogataea; species Ogataea pilisensis. Next base: position 47,156 of record PPKM02000068.1, read on the forward strand.
ATCAACTCATCAAACGACTCTTTGTTCTTCAAACCACGACCTCCCGAAATGACAACTTTAGAAGATCCCAAGTCTGGTCTGTCTGATTGAATCAAAGATTCAGAGACGAATTCAGTTCTGTTTTCAGAAGGAACATAGTCTAGTTCTTCAATAGGAGTAGGCAATGATGTTGCAGAAGCATCAATTTGAACAGCAGGGAAAGCGGAGGCTCTCACAGATGTCAAGATTTGCTTGTCTTTCGATTTAACTGTTTGCCAGGCATTTCCCGCATATGTTGGTCTAACGAAAGTATCTGGTGATACAACTTTAATGATATCCGAGATTGGTTGTAAGTCTAATAGAGCACCCACTCTTGGTAAGAAATTCTTAGCCACAGATGAAGAAGGAACCACGAAGTTTGTGAAATCTGGAGTCTCTTTTAATAATTTGATGAGTAATGGAGAAATTTCTTCAGGCAAGTTATGATCGTACTTGTCTGATTTAGAGACTAAGATTTTCTCAATCGATGGTACCTTGGTCAGTTCTAGGGCAATTTCTGGTGCTTTGGATCCAATCAAGATAGCTGTGATAGGCTTGCCAATTTGTTGTGCTGCTGTTAAGGCAGATAATGAAGCTGGAGATATCGATGATCCAGAAAATTCAACAAATGCCAACGTTGAGTTTAGCCTTCTGACTAATAGTCTCTTTGCTGAAATGGATCTAACCGTCCAGCTGGAAGGAAACATTTTTACTGTATGATATGGGTTATATATCGAAACGACAATAATTAAATAAAGTAAAGCAATAAAGTATACTCATGGTTCAATTTTCATATACGTCAAAGAAGTATGGCGGAAAACTGAGGAATCGCTACTGAGAAAATGGAAATCCTTAACGAGATGAGCTTATGTAATCACACTAAGTGGTACAACTGGGAAGCAGTCGCTCCATGACAATAATCAAAGTAGAATCGAATCGGGTTACTGAATGAGCAAGGGAAAAAAATAGTAAAAAACCTAATGGATTTTCCAGAAAAAGAGAGAGCCGAGCTGTCAGATCTGTCCTATCAGCTCGAAAGAAAAGAGAAATAACGAAGCAAAAAAATTAAAAGAAAGGAATTCGGAATGTCAAAAACACTAGAAAAACTGACCTTTTTCCGATGAAAATATACATAAATTCGCCAATAAAGTAATAGAACATAATATGAATAGTACACTAAAAAAGAACACACAAATCATAGTAAACACCCATGAGCTAGGGAGCACTACGCTAAAAAACGAAGCTTGAAAAAAAAAAAAAGCAAGAAAAAAAACACACACACACAAAGACCTAAACGCATCTAATGCTCACATCACACACCGCATAACCCTTCATATTAGTCGCTGTCTTTTGTTTGCTTCATATTCAACTTCACCTCTATCTTCAAGTTTAACTAGATTGGACACAATTACAGGACCTTGAATAGCTGAAGATAAGGACGAGGGAGCAGCAGAGACTGAATTTACCCCAGATGAAGCCGCCTGAGAAACATGAGGTAGAGTTCCTCTGTTTTGCAATGAGTTCTCAGGAGTATCTGAAATACCAACACCAACATCGACTGGAGGAACTTTATTATCCGGATTATATGGATCATTTAAAGGATATATCAATTTTTTATTCATTTGATGTTTTTCCAAAATCAAGTAGAGATCATCTTTTGTGAATGGTTTTGCTAAAATATCAGTCATTCCATGGTTCAAATAAGTTATTAAATCTTGTTGTTGATAATTACCAGTCATTGCAATAATTGGAGTGTCTTTGTCAAATGATCTTATCACAGAAGTGGCCGAAGCTCCATCCAAATTAGGCATAACTATATCCATCAAAACTAAATCAAACTTCACTTTTTCCAAAGCATTAATAGCTGCTAACCCATCAGTAACCACTTCTACAGTACAACCATACTTCATTAGAAACTTACGGCACAGTTGAATACAAACCTCGTCATCTTCAACTAATAGAACATGAAGTGCTGTTCCAGCAGGCCGCTGCAGTAATCTTGATTCTTGTTGTTGCTGAGTTATCGTTATCGTATGTGTAGGCAGCAACTCTGCTTGCTTTGCACCTATTTGTCGTTGTATATGTTGTTGCTGTTGTTGTATATGCTGCTGCTTTTGTTGTTGTTGCTTCTGCTGTTGCTTTTGTTGTTGCTTCTGCGTGAATATTCTGCTAGAAGAGGGTGCTGCTTGAGTATCTAAGGTGGACACAAATTGGGGAGAGGTATTCAACGTGCCTGAACCAGATAAAGTTGGCATGTTCTTTATATGTTGTTGTTGTTGAGAAACCAATTGTGTTGAAGGTAATGCATGTAATGAAGCAGAAGGCTGTTGCTGAAGCTGCGAGGGATTAGAGAACGGCAAATCAAGCGGAGGAACTTCGACACCTAACTGCGTGACACATTTTCCTAAAGTCATGATGGCTGCTGAATAAGATTCATTTAGTGATTTTGAAGTAAGTAGACTAGAAACCATTGTGTTATACTTCGTGGACAAATTCGATACATCTTCTTGAAGTTTATCAACAGTTTCATTTAAAGTCTGATTTTGCTTTTCCAAGAATTCGAAACTATCTTGCAAGTTTCTAAATTGATTGATAGAGACAAAAGTTGACGTACTTGAACTTGAACTATCACCTTCTTTCTTGATTGGAACTTTCCTCTTGATATTCTCCAAAGCTTCCTTATTATTTTTCTGGAAATCAGGATGTTTAAACTCCCAAATATTCTCAATTTGATATCTCATTTTCAAATCATTTGATATTTTAACTTTATGGAAATCATACTTATTCAATTGTCTCACAAAACTTGCAAAATTACTATGCTTGAAATGTCTCGGTAAAACCTCTTTAGTAAATTCATTAGTATCTGTAATCACAAACGAATCCCCTGAGTCCGACCACCTCACTATATTGGAATACAAATTCTCTTCCAACATCTGAAACAATTTTTTAACAAAATCGGTACCTGATGACTTAGAAGAGGAAGGGGCATTAGCTGTTCCTGATAAGCCCAAGAAAGCATCCCCAGTTGGTTCATCTGAATCCCTCGGTATTTGTAACTTAGAGATACCATTGTCTTCATCAAATGGATCTTCAGAAGGATCTTGTTGTTCGTCTAAACTCATGTTTTCACTAATTGGCCTTGCTGAATATGTATATTTCTAAATAGATCAATGTATCCCCAGCAAGCCCACGAAGTCTGGCATTAGTTGATCAAAATTAATAAATCACAAGGGGATTGAACTCAATATAGAATGGTCCAACCAATATAGAATAGTCCAATGAATATAGAATAGTCCAATGAATATAAGTTTTAGAGTTTCCAGAAGATGAGAAGAGTAAAAGTTCTTGCCAGAAGGCACATTAGAATCAGATCATAGTTGCAAATTCCAATCTAAGACATACCTAACAAGAAGGTTTGCACTGGCAACAGCACCAGAAAATAGACCCGTCAAATGCGACTCGCGACTCTCAGAACGTTGCTTACTTTGCACTCAAATGCACTTTTAAACATGACTCTGGTCACGCCATACCTTCAGACATTTACTTGTTTTATGTTCCCATTGCCATAAATTAGTGTATTGACTGTGTTTAGACATGTACATACATATATAGATCTTGCCATTTGGATATATAATACGAGTATATTACATCAGAGTATTGCATTGTAATACAGCACTCCCCCATCAGTAGGCAAAGCATGACATAAAACAGAAGATATGATGAACACCTCTCTACTCCAGAAGCGCCGAACTGCCTTGCCTTTTCTTTATTTCTATGCATGGATGTATGATTGTCCCGTGGTCGAAAGTGGAAGAGAATGAAAAGAAAATCGAAAATAGCGGTAGTAATAACAGCAGCAGTGCGATATGATATGCAGCGATGCTATGCTGCCTCTGTCTGAGAGAAGAATGCAAAAACAAAAACATTATGACTTTTCGTGACAAGAGCAGAAGAATGAAAGATAAAAAACATATGTCTTCAGAAAACTGAGAAATATCCTAATGGGGCAAATACAAGCCCAAAAATGCAAAAGGAGCCTTTAGTTTTCGTAAAACAAATCATAAAACACAATTTTGGAAACCTTGATTCTGTATTTTTACAAAATTTCGTCTAATTTTTTTTAAAAACTTTTCACTCCTTCATTTTATTATCCACCTGTAATTGGAACTCAACAAGTCCTTCTTTTATGCTTTTGTAAATCTTAGGCTCAAAAGGAGTAATATTGTCCTTGGGAAATTTGGATATGGATTTTTGGAAATCAGTGTTATGTTTCAGATCCGAAGACACTGCACTGGTTGTCGTAACGTTAGGGTTGCTTGATAACATATCTGATGAAGATATTAGTGGTGTAGCTAGTGGTGTTCCTTCATTGTTGTTACAATTGCCATTGCTATTATTAATGTTGCGAACTGGGTGTATGTCAATTAGCAAACCACCGGACGGGTCCTTAGAATGACTGATCCTAGTAGATTCTAACATTTTAGTCTTTGATGAAGAAGAAGGAGATAAAGAAGACAAAGACGAGGAGTTGAAACCGTCATTGTGATGTGTGTACACGGTTGAGAACACTGTATTTGCATTCGAAGACATAGAAGTCCCACCATTATTGTAGGTCTTGCTGTTTCCGATGGGAGTTATGAAATTGGTATTTGGTGTTGAAACTATTTTGGCCTTAGTTGTTTTTGTTGTTATTTCCGCTCGATGAGACTTTGGAGTTGAAGTTGTCAGTTTGGAGAAGTTGGAAACCGTTGAAGATATAGGACTCTTATGAAGTTGATAATTGTTTGAATCTGACTTAGAAGCAACGAAAGTGGAGCTTGAATTAGAATGAGAGATTGGTTGTTCGTTAATGAACTGCGTGATCAGGTTTTGTTGTTGTTTTGGTTGAATAATGCTAAATAATGGAGTGTCCTTGTTTACATTTGTCGATTGGGATAAATTTGTGGTATCCATAGTCATCGTTGTGTTTGAATTTGAATTTGAATTTGAAGTTGACGATCTGTTGCTGAGAATTGAATAAGATTTTGAATAAGTGGAAGAAGCGGTAGAATTAGAAGAAGTTGAGCATGCAGAAGATTTATTATTGTAATTAATTTTGGGAACAGGCTCAAAAACAAATGACAAAAACTTTGGAGAATTATTATTATTGTTGTTATTGTTGCTATTATTGCGTGCTGTACTATTTTTAGATTTTTTAGAACTGTTTAAATCTACTGGAATGTATTGGTTTGCACGGTTGGACGATGTAATTGATAAAGTTCTTGCTCTTGCCCTTCCTGAAGATGACGTAAGGCTTTTAGATTTAAGAGATCCTCCTGGTCGTCTCATGAAGGACGACGATGAATCAAAAGACAGACTTTGAGTGGGTTGACCTACCAACGGTGTGGATGGCAGGGATGATGATGATGAAGGTCCAACAGTATTTTTTGTAGCATTATTTCTCTTTGGAGAAAGAGTCGCTATTGCAGCGGCAGCTGATAACGATGGGGCACTTGATTTTTTAACGGGAACTCTTCGTGAAGTGATAGCTGCAGCAGCAGCGGCAGTTGCCATCTGAGTAGTTGATAATGTTTTCTTCACTTTCAGAGGTATACTCTTTGAAACTGATTTAGTGTTGCTTGAGGTGACAACTTTCGTCTTTACAACCTTAGCGCCACCCCTCGCGTGCGTGGCTTCATCAAAAGAACTTCGTTTAGTGATTTTCGGCGTCAGTGGTAATGGCTCAGAATTCGTCTGTGTGATCCCTAAACCATCTAAAGTAGGAAAAATTGTTGTGACATTATCAGAGTCATCGCCTGCAGGTAAAGGAAATTGATGTGATAAATAAGCGGATGATTTCGATGGAGAAAGATCTGTGTCATCATCTATATCCAGTTTAATATATTGATCTAAATAGTCATCCAAATTATTGAAAGTTTCTTCATTTTTAACAACAGGCAAAGGAATATCAGAATGTTGATACTTGATTAAAGAATCTGAATCAGCCAATAAATTCGGACTAATAACAAATGGTGATCCATCAGGTGACTCAAAAGCGCTTGAGCTTTCCGTTTTTCTATAAGTTAACGATCCTGGACCATGATCATCAAAATTGTCCAGCATCAAGTAATCTGAGAGGACATCGGAGTGTGACTGATTTTTATCGTTGTTATTCGACATAAACTGATTCTGACTAAATATAAACTCATCATGAAGAGGAGGCTGTAGAGGCAAGTCATTAACGCCATTATAGTTTGGTTGATCTTCATGTTGCAATTGAGAGCTGAATAGCATTCGTTGAGATGAATTATCTTCCTGTTGACTCTGTTGCGGCTCGCGATACATTGTGTTGATATCAGCTGATGTGTATTTCGTCAGTTGAGACTTTCTACTGTTAGGCATATTGTTCTGGGTATCCAAATCAGCGAAAGTAGAATAGAAGAAAGTGGACATTGAGAAAAGTAATAGTTAGTTTAGCGATTGTGAAAATGGAAAAAAAAAATTATACGCAGGGGGAAAAGACAACAGAAACAACAACTAAATTGGGAGCAGTTAAAGTATAAGTAATGGGCTAGTTCAATTTATTGTTCTATATCCCGGATGATTAATATCAATAAGCGAAAGAATAACTTTAACTATATTTTCCCACAGTTACCTTTGTCTGGTATATCGAGATATGGTGATTGGAGTGAAACAAAAACGGAAGCTAACTTTGAGTGATGAACAAATGCAGTTGAGTAGATAAGAGAGAGGGAAAACAATAATGTCTGAGCGAATGAAATGTAGACAAGATTTTGGAGCTAGAGAGTTGATATATAGTCGAACTGGAAGAGTATAGCAAGAGGAGAAGCAATCATATAAAGTAATGGGTGGTTGGTAGTCTAATAATAGAGTGGTGTAAATGTGTAATAGCTAACAAAGCAAAGCAAAGCAATCAAAGGTACAATAAAACCATAAAATTTACTATTATCAGACGTAAACAGAGAAGCAAAACATCGAAAGAAAGTGGCTTGTTATCTGCGATTGCCTAATGCGGTAGTTGCGTGTGCAAAGATGCATTACCGATAATTGGTCGTGTGTTTTGTATTTTTGCGTTGCGTTTCTGAGTTTGTCGCTGTCTGAGTTTGATTCGAATCACATTTCTTTACTCTTAGTCTGTGTATCTTGTGTAGTACCCTACTGCAGGTGTATAGTATATACACTATAGTCAGTTATTCTCATCTTTATTGTCTCTAGTCATGGGTGTACGTGGTTCGTTTTTGCGTAGTCTTTTTCTCATGTCTTATTACAGCATCGTTGTCTCCCCCGCAATATCATCCTAACTAACGCTTATCTTCCTTTATCCTCGTATCTCCGTAGCTCGGCAAATATTTCCATTATGCAGTTGATCTAGTCCTCATATCCATGATCTTGGCAGGTGTCAAGAGAACTACAGGCTTCCAGTTATCTATTGAAGTTATGGCTCATTCTGCAGATTCAAGAACTCTCTTGAATAAGTATCTAAACTTTGGTGAGACCTGTTTCAATTCTTTTTGCTCAATGAGTAAGCGCTCCAATTGGTTCAGACGGAAGAATATTGAAAACTTCGATGATCTAAGAGATGCCGTGAAGCACGGAGTCAACGACTTGATTGATGACACATCTTCAAGAAATCGTTAGATTGATATTCTTTTTTTTTATGGTATTATTTGGTTTTTTTTTCTTTTTAAATGGTTTGATTGTGGTATTTTGGTCGGTATATCGGTTGCTTTTATTTTCTTTGTTTTATTTATTTTTAGTCTTTAGTTCTGGTATCAGAAGTCGTTGATTTTTTGTTTGTTTTCTTAGATCTTGATTTACTTCAAAAGCTTTTATGTTTAATTTATGAACCCGCTATGTTTCTCAGTATCGCATGAGTCCTGAATCTACTGTTCTCGTCGCACGCTACCGTCTCCTTCATTAGAAACTATGTGCTAGCATTACTATTGGGGGGCTGTTTAATTATGGCTTTTCAAAACGAGCTCGTTTACAACACTATCTTTCTGTTAATAGGAGACGAATATCAAATTACATGAATTGGAGTATCTTCGCTATCGAACTTTGTATTTTTATTTCTTTTACAAGAAGTAGGAATAACTAGTTCTGTTTTTGAAGATCACTCTAGTTTTTTTGTTTTCCTTTAATGGAGTTTCTTTCTAAATTGTATTTCAAAACAACATCTGTTGATTGTTTGGAGTGAAATACTTTGAATTCAAAATTGAAGAAACTATAAGGCAAAGGAGTACAAGTTTTTTTTTTTTTACTAAGTTACTATTCTCGTTGAAAGTTAAAATAAAGTAAATGATAAATGGTCTCAATTTGGAAATATATATACACACGTCATCTTCTCAATAGCACCCTAAGAAAAGACAGACCCAAATAACATTCTAGTTAACGAGTTATTTGCTCCGTATTTTACTCCTCATCTTCCGGAACCAACGCATCAGCGGAGTCTAACAACTCGGCTAACTCTCCGCTTTGACTCATACTCATAATAATATCGCAACCTCCAACAAACTCTTTATCGACGTAAAGTTGAGGAATGGTAGGCCATTCACTGTACTCCTTGATCCCTTCTCTCAACTCAGGATCCTCCAAAACGTTGTAAGCGGCAAACTTCTCTGGATCAACACCTTGCTGTCCTAACACTTGAATGGTAGCTCTAGAGAATCCACAAGCTGGCGCATCCGGGGTGCCCTTCATAAATAGCACTACTGGGGCAGATGAGACAGCTGAGTCTATGGCTTCCCTTGTTTCGGTGGACAAGAATCTTGAAAGGAAGATAGATGAACTGTATTTAACTGGCTGTCTGATTAAACTTGGACGGAGCAATGGTGCCCCTTGAAACAAAGCTCTTCTTAGCATCATAATGACTTTCGATGTATATGGGTGATCTATTAGATATGTCTATATATGTACTTAGTATAGGAGATTCATTAAATACTCCTTAAACTCCACAATGATCCAATTAGAAGTAGAGTAATCCAAATCTACAACCACCCCAAAGTGAAAGAAATGTGTAAAAATGCTTACTAACCGGAGCCGCGCATTGTGTTTTTTTTTGCCTTCATTTTGGTTCTCGATACCTTTTATAGTGTGCCAAAGTTGCGTCTTGTCGCTTAATTTTTGTCCGAATGGACATTAGCTTCAATCATATTATGATATATTTTAGTTTATATTATATTATATTACAAAGTCATTAAATTATTATGGTCACGAGACAGATGCCATACCCTCGTCTTGTTCAGTGGCTCCGTTGCCATCAAGATTAACACGAGGACTGGTGGTAGCTGGAACAGATCCATTAATAGTAGTAGTAGTAGTAGCAGGATCTGGTAGTGCTGCTATCTCAGTGACATCTGCACTTTCGGTTCCATCCTTCTGCAACAATTCAGCAGCGCCTTCACTTCCTGGAATATAGTTAGGATTCGACTTGTTATGGACGGTATAGTACAACGGACATGTCTTGTTGGTTCTAATGTGACCCAAAGAACCGCAAGTTGCGCACCTTCTACTTGTAGATTTACCTTTACCGATACCTTTACCACTTATTCTTCCTTCGCTATCGATATTGGCAGCAGTTATGCCAGGCGATGCTTTCTTTTTCTTCTTCTCTTGTAATTTTTGCAATTTGGCAAGTTCTTCTTCCAATTTCTTTTTAACCTTCTTGTTTTCTTCGGCATCATTGGTTAGAACCAATTTGTCACTAGCTAGATCTAATGGATCTTCCAGTAATCTCTTTTGTCTTCTTTTCACATACAATTCCACAACTTTAGGATCTCGAATTATTTCCACCTTTCTTTGCAGGATTCCATAGGAATCTTTCACCATTCTGGTGATCTTCAAGAAACGTGGTTTTTCTCCGACTTCTGCATTGATTTCTTTATCAGCATTCTTCAAATGTTCTTCATCGTTCAGAGAATCTTGCGAAACGAAAGGTGGCTTGTCAGTACTTCTCACAGTGTTCAATGATCTTTGCTGCTTATACCAAACCTTAGCAATCTCTTCATCGTAGATTTTTTGTTGCACAGCAACATTATACGTATGAGAAGCCGAAGATGAACTCTTTTTATCCTCTTTCTCGGTCTGTTTTGGAGTTGACACTGCAGAATCTCCTACAGCGCCTAAACTACTATTCAAAGAATTCCTAATGAAACCACCTTTCATCGATGTTCTTAGGAATGAAATTGCCTCACCTTTTCCGGAAGGATCACCTTCACCATATATCTGTAACATAGCTTTACCTTGTGTAGCATTGATAAAGTTTCTTGTTGTGTTCCATGGGGCAAGTTGCACAGCTAATGATTCATCACTGTTAACATCTTTATCCCTCTTGTTATTGTCTTTTTCTTTGTGCTCTTTAGCTCCCCCTCCTGATTTGCCAGATAAACCGTCGGCATTTTCAACTTTTTCTCTCCTAAACGATTCAATATCTTCTAATTTCTGTTGTCCGTGCTGCATGGATTCCAGCAATGCTATATCTTCAGGTGATATCATATTCCTGGTTTCGTCAAAGTTCGGTAATTTCTCGTTGGCTTTAATTTTCCAGTAACCTTGATCTTCACCATTTCTTTGATACTCCATGAACTCTTTCAATCTTTGTCTGTTCTGCATGTCGTTCTGATCTGGAAAATGATCCGAGACATCTCTGACCAACAATCTTCTCTGAGGACTGGCATTCAACACCCTGTAAACAATCATCTTCAATCTGTTCTTAGAGGTAGATGTCACTTTTCTGGAATGAGGTCCAGGAACGTCAACAACAGGTAACGTTTGCCCAACTGTAAATATATGGTTGATATATCTCAAAAAATATCTTTGCGAGGTTCCACCTCCCGAACTTCTAATTAATAAAAAGTCTGTACTCAGTGGATCATGCTTGAAAACCGGAGCACGCACCATTTGATTATAAAGTGTTGGAACAATATTACCAGGCTCCACAAACCCAAAGTTCCAAAATGGTGATCTGTCTTGGACTCCCAAAACATGTGTTTCACCAACTGATAGTTTAGGCCTCACGTTATCATCTTCATTCAGTTTTCTATAATAGTTTATTAGTTTAGAGCCCATCCCAAAGCTATTCAAAGTATTCGGACTTTCTTCACTATATTCCAGCATAAAGAAATGAGCAGAGTCACCTAACGTTAAATCAGTAGAGTTCCTGAACAATTCCCTTGTCTCTTTACCTTTATCCTTCTTTCTCTTTCTAACTTTAGGTTTCGAAAACACCATTATAGTATTAGGTCTAACAGTAAATTGCGGCCTATGTAATGATCTGGTGGCTGAGCTACTAAGTTTAACCTTGTAATACGGAGATTGTAATCTTATAGCTGGTAATGAATGGTCTATCGTCAAATTTCCAATAACAGCCCTAATCTTGGACTGGTAGTTTTCTTTCAAAATATCATATTCTTTATCATTGGATATGTTGAATCTCAAAGACAGAGCTTTTTCATTCATTGGAATTTCAGCTTTATTGATTACTTTCTTGTCAGAAACGAGTCTACTCGACCCCAAGCTGGTGAATAACATCTTTGGATCATTCATATCTAATCTCAAATTCAATGAATCGATGTTCAAAGATCCTTCAAATATCATTTCATCTTCGTCAGGTTCCCAACCATCAAGTTCCATATCTTCAAGTTTGAGTTTCTTCGACAGTGGAATCTCAGATTCAATTTCATCTCCGTTTATAATTTGATCGTCATTCCAATCTGCTGTAGATAATACTAAATTTCTGTCATACGACTTGATGTCCTCTCGTTCAGTCTTACGTTTCTTGGGTTTAGGTTGAATATCTGAGACATCTTTCTCTGTTATCTGGACAATCCTTTGTTGTGTTAAGTGTTGCAAGTTCTGTTGCTTATGTTGTATCCCTTGTATTTTATTGGGCAGTTGAGTTGCATTATTTTGCTCATTCTGTTGAGTCTGTAACCGTTGCTCTTTTAATTGAATTTGCTTATTCGACATTCTAAAAATTTTTCTTGTGTCCGGCTGAAGTTCAAAATGTAATTTTGTGGGCAACAGAGGGGATAGCACAGGAGGAGGTTCTTGGTAATTAAACTCTAGAGGTACTATTGGAAACAATGATTGCAACTTCAGAAGTTTTCCCTTTCTGAATGATGGGTAATAGATCTTCAATAACTTTTCCCTGTTCTTTCTGTCTCTTTCAAGTTTCTCCTGCTGAATTTTCAATTTCAGTTCTTTTTGTATTCTTTTCTTTTCTTCCTCATCTTCATTCTCATTCTCATCCTCTTCTTCGTTCGATGAAGAAATTGGACTGATATCATCTTCACCTACCAGCCCAGAATCTTCTAATTTGCTACTATCTTCTTGTGGATTTTGTTGTTGCATCTGAAGTTCTAAGACTTCGTCATCATGGTCATCAATAAGCTCATTTTCATGTTCAAATCCTAAGTCATTGAGACCCACGTTTGCTTCTTCCCCGCCTGCTACACTAAACAGCCCACTTGGAATCACATCGGCGGCTTCGTCTTCATCAACACCTTGCATTGCTTCTTCTTGTAACTCTTTCATCAAATCATCTTCATAATCCTCGTTATCTTCATTTTCTTCGTGACTAGGGGCGGTCGTTGCCTGCTGATTGTTTGCAGCCTCTTCTTCTTCAGCTAGTTCTTCTTCGTCACTAAAATCAAGAGCGCCTGCTGCGTGATATGTGGAACCGTCAAACATAGCATCAAGGTTAGACAAGCCAAGTTGACCGTTTAATGCTTCATTGTAATCTTCATCATCAATCTGCGTCAATTCTGGTTTTGATTTGGGATTTTCGTGATCACTCGATACCATCTTGTGTATTTTCAACACAAAGGATAGAACGCCACTAATTTCAAATATGATACCCTCTGACTAACCTAAGATTGAGTGTCATATCGACGCTAGATTAACACTAGTTTTCGGCTTGCTTGTTTTGTATGCGGTTGATTTTACCTGAGGTTCTCGGTTGTTGCCAAAAAATGACAAGACTCCCGTGATGAACCTGTTCTTATTCTGACAGCGAGAGATCTCCAGCTTTTCGTCTCCTCAATGTTATTAAACAAAAACATAGGTAGATTACTCCTCATTGACTTCATTATGCATTCAAGAAAAACGCAAAAAAACACAGACAGAGGAGTCAATTATGAAGTTTGGTGCAAATTTGTTGCAGTCCTTCACTGCTGGTAGAAGATACCTTACCGTTGTCCCACCAGCAAGTGTCAGGAAGTTGATCTCTCAGACCGACTCATCCTTAATTCCGGTAGATGCATCATGGTATATGCCTAATGTTCCTATCAATGCCTTCCATGAGTTCATGAAACAAAGATTTAACAAAGACTCCGTGTTCTTTGATATTGACAAGATTAGTGATAAATCAAATCCTTACCCTCACATGCTCCCTTCAAAGGAAGTCTTTGACAAAGAAGTTGGCCAGTTGGGTATTTCCAAAGACTCCGACTTATTGATCTACGATCAGCAAGGTATATTCAGTGCCTGTAGAGCTACTTGGATGTTTGAAGTATTTGGACACGACCCAAACAAGATTTTTTTGCTTAACACGTACCCAGGCTTTATACAAGCATTCAGCGATCCCAATTTAGCTATGAGAGCTTCCGCCGGTAGTGCATTTGGTGACAAGACATTTGTCTCTTCTCCTTCCCCACATTCGCCTACTGAGTACAATGGTACATTTGATGCATCAAAAGTTGTTACATTTGAACAGTTATTGGATTTAGTTGAGAATGATAAGATTGGGTCAGAGTATACATTGATCGATGCTAGACCAAGCGATAGATTTAGTGGCAAAGCACCTGAACCACGACCAGGTTTGTCATCGGGACACATCAGAAACGCTATAAGTTTGCCATTTAGTGAGTTACTTACTCCTGATAAATCTTTTCTGTCCAATATGACCATAAAGAAGAAGGTGAGCCAACTAGGCATCGAAGATACAATACCTATTATTGTTATGTGTGGCACTGGTGTTACTGCATGTATCGTTAGAACTGCCCTTGAATTGGCTGGGTTTGATCCTGGTAATATTGCCGTTTATGACGGTTCATGGACTGAATGGGCACAAAGGGCCGAAGACCATATTGTTAAGGATATTTGATTATTACATTTCTTGTTGTCTTGAAAAGCTAAAAAAAACAGTATACAAAATTCCTAAAATAAATAGAAGTCGACCCTGTTTAAACGGCAGACAGATAGAACTTTAATCCAGCATATCTCTCAAGAAAAAAACAAAAAAAGTAAGCCATTGACAAACTCAAAAGTTAAACTGTAAATCGTAATAATGTACATCGTCGAACAAACTATTTAGCCAGGTAACAATATTTAACCAAGCTCGATAGCCATCACATTTCTTACAAGGCAAAAGCATTAGTTCAAACAGCTGAGTAATTTTCTGAAACTTCAGACTTTCTTCCACTTCAAACAACCTAAGCATAAAGTCATTGAATAGATTTAAGTCCAGGACGTCAGGTCCCTCTTTTTGATCAATTGTGTATTTGAACCATTCGCCTAATTTAGCAAGTAATAAATCAAAGTGATTTATACCAATATTTTGAAACGTTATAACAGACGAATTATTGACTAATTGGGTGTCAATCAATACTGGTTCTATTAATGTTGGTTTTCGTTTTTTGGTTGGTGACGCAACAAGATTGGATATATCGTTTTTGCCTCTCTGTCTTTTTCTTGGAGAATATACCCTTCCACGAATATTTCTTTTGTTTAATTCTTCTTTCAGCTCCTCTTGAATCTCTGGTGGTAGCTCATGGAAAGTATCCCAATCTATTTCATTCTCAGGTATTTCAAACATTATTTCTGCTGTTGAAGATCTCTTTGGAGAGACTCTGGTTGTCAATCGGCGGCCAGTTGAAGTTTGTGACTCTTGCTTTGTGTTCGTACCTTGATTGGATAGTTTTGCGAAATTTCCTACAACATCACGGCTCTCATTTCTCTTCAAGTCTACTTTGGATTTATCCAAGACTTTGAAGGGTAATTTCATCTGATTCACATCCTCAGGTTTAGAGTCAAAGTCATCTTCAATTAACTTATTCATGCTTATAGTGATCCCTCTTAGCTCCTTGGGCTCAACATTTAGCATCCTCCAAAGATATTTCAATTCTCTGCTAATCAACCCACTTTCCCTTGTATTAGTGCCAAATTTTGAGCTCTTAGACATAAATTCACAATGACCCATGCCCAAATGCTTAGCAGGTTGATATGATGCACTTGGATGTCTCTTGGCCAGTTTCAACGATATACCAGAGCCTACCATTTGGATTTTGATTAGCCTTTTGTTCATCTCTTTAGCTAATCTTTCAAGGAATTTCTCAACTTCGGTGTCTTTATCGAAACGGATCCCCCAATTGACATCAATAGAGAGAGATTTTCTAGTGAATCGTGTAGGGTCGGATATGATGTCAATAGACGTAGCATCTATGCCTCTTACATATTCGTATATGGTTGTTCCTGTCTTGGGACCAAACAATTGAGTTAAGAAATCTTTGGACATGGAACGAATCTTACTCACAGTCATGTCGCTGTCATTGGTCTCGTTTTCTAATCTAGAACAAATCTGGTGACCAACTCCTGGCAAGTCTCTAAAACTGACACTTTCCAGAAAATGTGATACATTGTCAGTATCTACCCTATATATGCCATCGGGTTTCGCTTTTCGTAACGCTAGTTTCGCCAATAAAACATTAGGACCATACCCACAACTGACCGAACAAGATGTAGCCTCAAAAACTAACAATCTTATTTCATTCATAATATCTAACGGATCACGTTTTGCGCTTAATGATGTGACATCAATCAATGCTTCATCTATCGAAACAGGTAATATCGAATCAACTTCTAATTGTAACAATATCTCATAAAACTTCTTTGATATTCTTTCGTATTCGTCAAACTTATACCTCAAACAAATGAGATCCTTACAAAGCCTTTTCGCTTGATTCAACCACATCCCGTTCTTACAGCCATACGATCTAGCCACATAATTACAAGACGCTATTTCTGAGTTACCACCACCATGTGCAACACACACTGGAAGCTGTTTAATATCTATTCGAGGATTATTGTGCAACGCAGATACACTTGCGAAAAAACAATCAAAATCAACATGAATAATACTCTTGAGTGTTTGTTCGCTTTTATCAGGCACTGCTGTATCCGGTATGGATTTACTATTTTGTCTTGATCTTAAAGTATTGATTGCTTTCTTCAAGAATTCTGATCGAAGATCAGCTTTCCAAGAACTTAAGTGATGTAATCTTGATTTTGAAAAAAAAGTAGCTAGGAAATCTGGATGTTTGGCATCCATATTAGTAGGTATTTCCTCGTACTTCTCCAAATTATCCTCTGGATGCGTGATTTGAGAGATTTGTGAAATCTCTTCTTGTTCCTCCGGTTCTTCAATTAAGTTTTCTTCAAGAATATCAGCATCTGGAACATTATGCTTGAAGCTAAGTTTCGCTTGACCATAATCGTTGTTAATCAACATGTAGTCACTCCACGGCAGTAGCCTCTTTTGTTCAATACTATCAATGATCCAGCTAGTCAAAACAACTTTATAATTGCGAAACTCAAGCTTCTTTCTTGGTGTTAAACTTTCCGCAATAATATGAGTAGCATTGCCTTTTGAACCTAGGAAATGTAAAAACTTCCCGCCGTGTAGTATAATCAGTTTGTGCAATTGTTGAATATCAGGATCAGTTTTACCGTTGACGTGAATAACACAGTTTTGGAAAACTGGTGGGTAACTTATATTTTTAATCTTCTTAATAAATTCAACGTATAGTTCATCTTGTTCTTGTTGTTTCAACTTTTTTGCATGAAAATAGGATGCATAGTTACCAAAGTTAAATTGATCATCGTCAGGTTCTATAGTTGTTGAATGATGTTCATAATCACTGTTTCCCTCTTCTTCTTCTTCTTGGACATCTTTATCTTCATGTTGTTGAGACTGCTCTTTAACAGTTAGACTCTTCTCAATATGTTGTCCGTGATTTGGTGTTGAGGCACCTTTGAAAATCTGCGACTCATGGAAAGAATCCCACACAAATGTTTCTTGAGAACTTTGGGGTTTCTCCACTTGAATATTATTCGGACTCTGCAATGGTTCCGTAATAGACTGAGTTGAAGAAACAATAGGAACTGAAGGCAACTTAACAGCTGTCTGAGATTTCTTGTGTTTTTGAGACAATCTGTTAACAAATGAAATAAATTCAGCATCATTCATTGACCCCCAGTAGTCGTCGTCTGATGTGGACCGTATTGACTGAATGGCTTTACTAACAGGTATGGGCCTCTGATGATGGCGTTCGTCTCCAACGTTTTGTGAACTTTGCAGTTGCTCGTTTTCATTTGAACTCATCGACAACAAAGGAAGTAATTGGTGGCCGTTTAAAGGTGTCTTCTCTTTGTCTTCCTCCTTGTTGACAATATCGATACGTTCTTGATTCAGTTGATCACGTTCTTGTAATAATTCGAGTACTTGCGAGTCATTGATTGACCCCCAGTCTTGGGTGGTGGAAGTGCTTGTCAAGTCTTCCATTATTGATCTTTGGAGATGGCTCTTTGAACACCAATGAGTCGACTACTTATTTTTTAAACGTACTACTTATGCCATTTCCTCCAAAAGTCATTTCAAGTCGAAGAAAAATAAAGTATTCCTTAGACCTCGTCTACAGAAGACTACTTAAAAAACAACAGCATCATAAGCAAAGAAACGAGATAAATGGTACATTTAGCTGAACATTAAAGCTAGAAGATAATCATCACAAATAGAGATGGCAACTCGAATTTGGTCACATGTGTTTCCTATCACATGATCAGTTTGTCAGCTCTTAGAAACGTCTGGTGATTCACGTGAGTTGACACACGTGGACTACTTTGTAAAGTCAGCGGATCTTTCGTCTTAGACGATTTTCTCAAAATCAATGGGATAATAAAATGCTTGTCATAGATCGTGAAATCGTGGTTGCCTCCAGAAATGCCCGTCACTCGGCCGATAGAAATTTGCATGTGCTGAGTGACTAAGGTTTCGACTACTACTAATATTTAACGCCCGATGAGTAGTATTTTGCTCTGTTGACTTATATTCAGAGAAAAAACGACGATTCATTGACTATAATTCTTGAAGGACGTTTTTCCTGGTGTTGGGGCGGAAATTAATATTTTAACACCGTCCCACATAATTTTTGGCGCCAGATGGAACGGGTTTAAAAATTCAATTTCCTCCCAAACACCTCTTTTCCCGATTTTTTTCGTGTGCAACTCAGCGAGCCACGGAATTCTCGGTGTGGCACTTTGTATCCTCTGTATTTAAATCTCTTGTTTTCCACGTTTTTGGTGATTCTGTCTAGAGTCAATTGAATGATAATAATCGATCAATAATCTCCACTATATCAATCATGTCATTAGGAGCTTGTTGCTTAACTGCTAACTTTCACGAAGGTCTACCAAAAGGTACTTTTACCGAGAAGTACGGTCTCAAATACTATGAAGCCGGCACTCCATCCTCCAACTTACTCGTCATCCTGACTGATATCTACGGGTATGACTTCAACAATGTGAACTTGGTCGCAGACGAGCTTGCCAAATCTACAGGCTACTACGTTGTTATTCCTGATATCTTGAAAGGAGACCCTGCTGTTGAAGGTAAGACCGAACTTAGTACTTGGTTTCCTAACCATCAGCCGAACGAAACCACTGGTATCGTTAATGGATTCTTAACTGAGTTGAAGAAAGATTTAAAGCCAAAGTATACCGTTGGTATAGGATACTGTTATGGTGCTAAGTTTGTCATTCAGAACCTATCCAAAGATGGATTTTTCGATGTTGGAGCTGTGGCTCATCCTTCATTAGTCGCAATTAGTGAAGTTGAAGCCGTGACTAAACCTATTTTGTTTTCCTGTGCTGAAACTGATTCAATTTTCCCTAATGAGCTAAGAGCAAAGAGTGAGGAGACTTTGAAGAATAATAAGATTAGATACCAATTTGATCTATTCAGTGGCGTTGTTCATGGGTTTGCTATGAAGGGTGACTTATCTGATCCTGTTGTTAAATACGCTAAAGAAAAAGCATTAGTTGATCAATTATATTGGTTTAAAACATTTGAGCCAAAGGATTAGATTCATTTAGTACTTTGGTCGAATGGTTCTGAACTTGACTTGGCTTGACTTGTTCCTCGATCATCAAGAAAGGTGATAAGTAGATTTTATACTTGTTTTTATTTTGAGAAGATGTCATTCTTGTTCTGTTTTTTGTCTTTTTAAATAGAAATATATTTATACAGGTACAAACGTCATGATAAATACAACAAGAGCTTTACATTTCGTAAGTAAGACAACAGTAAAGTAGGAACACAAGGTCTCTAATAATATAGCAACAGCAGGAAGTGATACAAGCGTACAAGAAGAGAAGCAACAAAATAAATCAACAGTTGAAATTCAAAAACTAAAAAAAAAAAAAAAAAAAAAAAAAAGAAAAAA